>JACXGM010001714.1:0-52104 GCA_016801145.1 Umbra pygmaea | reverse complement strand
ATGTTGCCATGAAGAAAGGACAACCAGATTAGCGCAAACAACATTAGGAACATAAACATACACATCCCTTAATCTACACCAGCCTCACATTATTTTAGTGGTAACTATTTTTTTATTCTCATATGTGTAAATTTGACACTGAATGTGCGATACTGTCTATGTAACAGGTTTAACTTGTATTTTATTTAAATCTTTTTTTTATCTTTTATTTAAATGTATGTCTTTAAGGTTAATACATGTATTTAAAGTTTCCTTTTAATAATTGTATTCATATTATTGTTCTTTTTCATGCTTTGGCAATGTAAACAACTGTTCACCATGCCAATAAAGCCATTGAATTGAATTGAAATTGAATTGAGAGAGACAGAGAGAGAGACACAGACAGACAGAAAGAGAGACAGAGAGACAGACACAGACAGAGAGAGAGACAGACAGAGAGAGAGACAGAGAGACAGACAGAGAGAGACAGAGAGAGACAGAGAGAGACAGAGAGAGACAGAGAGAGACAGAGAGAGACAGAGAGAGACAGAGAGAGACAGACAGAGACAGACAGAGAGAGACACAGAGAGACACAGAGAGACAGAGAGAGACAGAGAGAGACAGAGAGAGACAGAGAGAGACAGAGAGAGACAGAGAGAGACAGAGAGACAGATAGAGAGACAGGACACAAAAGAATAAACATGCGCCGACAGACATGAAACAGGAAATTCTCACAGAGACAAAGATCAGTCGGTCTCTTTGTGTTGGGTAAGATAACAATAAATGATAATGTTTTCCAAACACTGGATAAAACCGAACTTGACCATAACATTTTTTTTACCAAATGTTGCAGCCATTTTGCCTGTTTTAAACAGCATATTTATTTTGTTAAAAGCAACAAACAGGCTCTAAATAGACAAAACTAAATATTCATCAGCTGCGAATAAGCGTCATTCAAAAGACAGCACACAGGAAGTGTTATACTGGGTTAGATGGACAGGGAGACATGCAGCAGAATGGGGTGAGAAGGGTAAGATAAGGCTAAAGACACAAGATAATATGCAGCAAAGGTCATTGTATGGTAACCCAAATAGAAGACGGGATGAAGGAGACTGGGGAGAACCTATGTTTCATAACAAGTTTGACTCATCATTCTTTGGCACAGTACAATCCCCCGCAGTCAGTCTAGCACTGATAACCCTCTAAGCAATCATCTTTCATGAACTAGACTAGGTCAGTACCCAAATTGCTGGTTGAAGACTGGGACTGGGTGGTTGACTTCTTGTGTCACTGGCTCAAAGAAATAGCTTAAAATGACATTTAGCTGACGTGATGAATGGCAGTAAGTACTGATTTATGATTCTAAGAACACTGTTCCACCAACGCACAAGCGAGAAGTGTCTAGTTGAAGCCTTGCAGCACTACTTCTTCATGGTGAACAGGGTTGGTATTGTGTTTCCGACAGTGGCTAGGGGCCCTGGTACAGCGCAGCCGGGGTTAGATTATTCATTAGTCAGACACATTTTTATGTAGTCGGATTACCTGGACAAGTCAATCTGGAGCGACTCCATGTGTGTGGGTTAGACACCTGTGTATTAAATAATTGTATGAGTTTGGTTGGTTCCATTGCAACACTAATAAATTTAAGTACAGTGTTTCTCACATGTTGGTATTTTGAGTTTCTCTATGATTATATTGTTTATGTTTTTAAAGTTTTGTTTGTGCATTGCCAGTCAGGGGTGCCAGTAATTCTGGAGCCCACTGTAGTTGGAAAATGTGTCCTCCTCCAATACAAGTACCAACTAAAGGCATCCTTGTTGAACAAGCAGCCTGATAAGAATCTGACGGCTTTGCCACACATTCTTTGAGGAAACAGTATATTGAACATACACCATCCTGCAAGCGATCGCTGATGTGACAGGACAAAAAAAGGGAATTGGACAGGACAAAATGGGAGGGGAAAAAGGTGGCAAAATAAGAATAAGTATATATTAAAACAAGGGGAAAAAAGTAAAGAAATCAAAGCACTGATAATACATCCTATTTTTGAACAGTGCTAGAATTAAGTCATTTACACAGAGGAAGAGAGAAACACCACACTAATTTTGCAAGCACATTTTGGATGTGAACATTATGCATTTCTTATATGACTGGCACGGTGATAGGATGAAAAGACAATACTAGCTTACAGGTAATACCATGCCACTCCTAGTCATGCCAAATACATTGGACTATTGCCTTTATACTTCTATTAAGACTTCTAAATAATTCATTACTGAACTAATTAATTTGTTTTGTTAGCTACATTTGAGATCAGTAATAACATTACTGGTATTTAAAGCTACTGTATGTCTAACTATCCTGTATTTCCCTTCAATTTTAATCAATCATGTCTGTTAAACAGTAAAAGTCAAATTTCAAAAGTAAATTGAATTTCATTACACAAAATTACATTAAAGATGTATTACTAATTTAGGAAGCATTCAGTTAAAAAAAGTTTAGAGTAGCATGGGTCCACGTGGCATAGTGGGCTATGTCACTGCTTTGCAGGACAGTCTACGCCATGATAATCAGTGGTTTGAGCCTGACTATGGCTTCTCCGACTTTGCTGGACCTCCAGCACAAAGGCAGCGCAAATTGGCATAGCGCTGCCCGGCAATTTTGGGATAGATAAGTCAAATTATCTACCTTGCCATATAGCTCTCCACCGACTCCTTGAGTGCAGATCGGGCACCTGTATATAAATCATGGAAGTATAATTGGTGAACCTAATGATCCCGTGCATTACTGTACGAAAATGTATCTATAGAATTTGAACATAGGTCAGTGTAATTGAATTTTGATGGGAGAAACCAAGGAATTAGTAACATGTGCTCTCTGGTCACAATCTGGAGATGCAAAAATCTGCACCCAAATGCTAGTAACATACAAAGACATGTTACCTTTTGGCTTTGTTCAACAGCAGACAAGATCTTCTTTTGTTTTATGTAATACATTTTATATTAGATTTAAATGTTTTATACTTGTGACCCAAAACTACGATGACAGACAAGATGGAAGATGCATCTAACCATGCCTTCAACGGTTGCAAAGAAAGTGATCAGTTCTCTGTCCCAAAAGACGTATGGGTGGCAGATTCTCCGAAATGAGAAGTGCTCTTCCAGGGACCGCACGTTGATTGCAACTTTGACTAGAAGTTGTATGATTGCTCAAATACACTGCTTTTCAGAGTAGCAGTGGGAGGCTGTGTACCTTCTGCCCATCGGGAGGTTGATATTGGATTGTGTGCCTAAAGGGGTTGTGGGGTAGAATCCTATGTCTAAAGGAGTTATAGGATAAAAGCCTATGTCTAAAAGAGTTGCAGGATAGAAACCTGTCTAAAGGAGTTCTGCTAAGGAGTTTTGCCAACTCATCATCTACTTAACACTGGGACATGTCAACAGTATTCTGGGGTGCTGAATGTAGGCCTATAAATCTTCTCAGTGGGATTGCTAACCTAGTACTATCAGATGAACTATTCATATCATGATAAATGTGATCACACAGACAAAGGGGAGCAGGATGCTACATAAGCAGCTGCGATGCTCTGTGAATTCATGCCCAGGAACATATTGTCTGGAAGCGGTAGGGTGCGTGGATTGGTTTAGAGCAGTAGGGTGGGCTGGGGGGGGTAGCGCAATAAGCAAGCTGCTCCCACTCACTAGTCTGGGGCTTGGCTTTCTCCTTAGGGGCCTGTGGTGCTACAGAGGAGCAGGCAGAGTCTGAGCTACTGATGCTGCTGCCACTGCCTGCAACAGAAAGGAGACACTCCACAAGGAGATGGGGGGTTGGAGAGAGAGAGAGAAGGATGGGGGCATGGAGAAAGATCAAGGACTGAAGAGAGCAACCAGCCTGTAAGACATACCAAGCAGCTTTATGTAACAAATGAAATCCAGCTCCATTAGGCATAGGCTTTACCATACCACTCCATAAAACATTTTTGGAGTTCCCAAAACATCTAGTAATACTTTGAGAATGTGAAAGTGATTTTTATATTAACTACATTTTCATATTTAAAGGGTGCGATGAATAAGAGTACTGAAACTAAATTGATGTTTCTTAGACATGAGCTTGTAAGACAGATGAGTTCAGGAAGCTGATACAATTCGAGGTCTTACAATGATCTGCCAGAACAGCTGGATCATTCCAATTCATCAAACCAGGAAACCCACATGTATTGGAAAAAACCACTAACGCCGTGCTACGTGAGCTGAACTGTGACTTGGAATCTCCCATGGCAAGAGGTTTTTCGGTCATTCATGCAAATCAATAAGCAAGACTTACAGCTGACGATGCAAACTAAAACCAAACACAATTTGCTCACAGTTCAGCTCATGTAGCACGGTGTTCGTGGTTCGACTGGTCGAGTCTGTTTTCCCAAGATGGCCCCTGCCTGTATACGCAAACAGTACTGTCTTTTAAACTATGGTGTCTTTTTAATAAACTTTCTGTACACTTACAAAGTCTTAATGCTTCGGTTTGCATGTAGGGACCCTCATGCTACCGTGGAAGTGTGGTGCTATTTTGAGCCTTGTTAGTGGTATAAAATACTGAATTATTTTTACTTCATCCATGCCCTCACAACTAGCGTCATTTAAAAAAAAAAAAATTTATTTAACCTTTATTTAACCAGGTAAGTTGACTAAGAACAATTTCTTATTTACAGCAACGACCTGGGAGCAATTAGGGTAAAGTGTCTTGCCCAAGGACACAACAACATTTGGCTCAGTCGGGAATCGAACTGGCAACCTTCTGACATAATGTAATTATCAGTTCGCACTAAAACTGGGCACATTCGATTAGCATGAAAACATGATGACCAGAGAATGGTTGACTTTGTGTTGTACCCATGTGTTATTAACCCCTAGGTTCATTTCCCTTTTTTCTCGTGTTCCGACTGGACCAATTTGGGGATTATTAAGTTCCTCTGACCACAGTTCCTGTAACTCTTTCAGCTCCTACTTCAGAGCAGGGTCTTTCAATTTTCCTTTTCCTAGGTCTACGTTGATTGGTCCAATTTATATATCACGCCTGTCATTTCGTTTGCTTGCTCTGCTCTTCTATCTTCTTCCATCATATTATGCTCACTGGAGCCTTTGTCTTCTGTGTTTCTCTGTTAAGTACTCCAGCCTTTAAATGCCGTTGTTCAAACTCTGTTATGAGGACATATCAACACAACACTCTTTTTTGAATTGCATTGGATGTCGGTTTCAGCCCTGTAATCTGAACAAACAGCAAGCAGCTGAAAGAACCCAGCACTACTTGGCATGAAAACAACCAGATCATCCGCATACATAAATATGATTTACACACTTTTCTCCAACCATACACTTAGTGTTACTATAACTTTCAACTGTGAAATGTTGTTGTATGTGGCGCTATGCTAAAGTCTAGTGACAACGCTGTAACGCTGACAGTTGCGGTGCTTGTGTCACTCCCTTACCCCTCCTACCAGTTCCTATGGCCACTTGGCCAGTGCGAATGCAAATAGGAAAACCGGTTTTGGGGGAAGAGTAGTTAGTAGAACTGTTTAGAAGTGGACTGTTCCTATAACTACATTCCTGTAACTACTTGGTCGGAAAGCAGGTAATCTAGTTTATTGAAGCCAGCATATTCCCCTACTTGATGTTAAGCAACAGATACAGTACATATAATGACAGCTACATCTAAAGGAGCCATTGCTGGTTTTCAATTTTTTTATGTAATAAATAATAAGTGATTTCCATGCAATTCCTGTACTCGACATCACCTTGCTAGTAGTGCCTATTTGAATAAATTATCAAATTAAAAGGTGAAAATGAGAAGGACGCATTACTGCCACAAACTGGCAGTCTTGCTAACCATCTAAATGAAGTGTTGACCCAGCAGCTCTCTCCTTTCTGGTCCTACTCACATAGCAAATGGCACCATGTGCTGCTTTTATTAATCAAGTTTTCTAGCTCCAGCTTATTAAGGTGTTAGAGCAGATTCCTCCTCATTACATAAATTTTTAGGCTTCTGAATAATGGTAATTCACTACCATTTCTTTCAAATTCAGATGTATATTTTTGTAGTAAATACAAAGCAGAAGCTAACCAATTAAACTAAAAGATTTTCTTCATGGTTTAAACCACTAACCTTAACATACAGTTGGCTACGAATGTACTGGCACCCCTGACTGGCAATGTACAGACAATACTTTAACTCACAATGCCAACATGTGAGACATACTGTATTTCATGAATGTTGCAATGGAACCAACCAAAATCATACAATTATTTAACACAAAAGAAATTTCACTTAATCAAAATTCATAATTATTAAAATAATTATTACTGTAATAAGAGTCTCTTGCTGTAATATTTGACAAGGTTAAGGAACACATTTTGAGGGATTTCGGACCATTCCTCTATGCAGATCCTTTCAAGGTCCTTCACATTCTTGGATTTGCGCTTATCAACTCAACTGCCCTCAACTCAGCCCACAGGTTTTTGATTGGATTGAGGTCCGGCGACTGAGATGGCCATGGCAGAAAATTGATTGTTGTCACAGAACCATTCTGTCTGGATCTTGAGGTATGTTTTGGGTCATTGTCTTGTTGGAAAGTCCACCTAAAGCCAAGTCCCAGCCTTCTGGCAGAGGCAACCAGATTGTCAGCCAAAATTGCCTTATACTTGGTGGAATTCATTATGCCGTCAATCCTGACCAGTGCCCCTGGACCTCTGGAATTAAAACAGCCCCAAAATATCACTGACCCACCAACATATTCACAGTGGGTATGAGGTGCCTCTCCTTGTATGCATCTCTGCTTCGATGCCAAATATGCCAATGCTGTATCCGACCAAAACGTTCTATTTGGTCTCATCTGACCAAAGCACCTTCCTCCATGCATAATTTTAATGACATTTGGCAAACTCCAAGCATTTGCGTCTGTGTCTTGGGGTCAGAAAGGGCTTTATTCTGGCAACCCGTCCAAAGAGGCTGTGAATGTGGATATGGATGGGTACCGAAACCCAATATTAAATGAGCCCCGGTGCTAAAGTATGAAAGACTGTAGTATCGATAAGTGCAGATGTTATCAGTTCTGTTTTCGGTACTGGAGAAATTAAGATATTACCTATGTATTATTGTTAAATGAATTTTACCTTGCACATTTTCTCTGACAAACCATTTCTAATTTGTTATAAGATAAAGTCAATCGTCTATTATGCATTTTCGCTATTCACAAAACAGAAGAGGGCTTTCTCTCACACAGAGCCTGCATCTCTGCTCACACACTAGCGTGCGCACTCACACGCAAAAGTCTGATAATTAGTGTCAATAGCGGAGAGAAATACATTTTCAAAAGTGAGGTCACACTTTACCAGAGTTGATGCTGACAATGCTTGCTGCCAAAAGTGAACTAAACATTTGTATGTAAGGGTGAAAACACAAGACATCTGTGCAACACCTAACAAAAGTACATCATACAGGCAGAGAAAGGTAAAGTGGTTTCGATTGCCAAGCTCGTAGTTCCTCTCTCATTGCCAATTGTACGGTATGCACACTACCAACCTAGAACCCACTAGGGCTGCAACAACGAATCGATGAAATCGATAAAAATCGATTATTAAAATTGTTGGCAACTAATTTAATTATCGATTTGTTGGGTCTACATTGCTGCTCGCTGTGTGGTGGAGCTACGTCACTTAAAGAAAGAAAAAACATTTTAAACGGTCTGACCGAAATCTTCGATATTATGGCAGAACTTCACTTCAAATGAAACAAAACATTTTACGTGCGAACTCTGTAAAACATAAATGGCATGGCACCGGAGCATTACCGTAATTAGGGAGCACTTGAAAAGAAAAAAGGTTAGAGCGGTAAGCGAAAGGGACTAAACAGCATGGTAAGTTATTACATAATAATAGCATGCGTTGCATTTTGAAATGAGGAATAGTTCCTCCCACAGCAGGTAGTTCTTATCAAATAGCCAGTGTTTTTTTTATTTTATTTTACCTTTATTTAACCAGGAAGGGACTCATTGAGATAAAAATCTCTTTTTCAACAGTGTCCTGGACAAGACAGGCAGCATTACATACATACATACATACATACATACATACATACATACATACATACATACATACATACATACATACACAGAATACACAGAATACACAGAATACACAAAAACAAATAACACAAATGTTTGGTCGTGATCCAGCTGAAAAGCTCTATTATTGAATAGTGTATTTAACTAGCTGGCTAATTAATGTTTGTGGTAGAGCAGACGCGGTAGAGCTAACGTTGATCTAGCTAGCTCTTCAACACTACCTGGTAGTGCTCAAGTAAATAAACAGAAAGAGTTATAGTGCAGAACGAATTTAAAACACCAACCAGATCTTACTATTACAGTATTACAACGTATGCTACCTTGTACCTCTTTGGGGATGCTAATTTGTTAAATGTTTCACTATGTGATTTATTTTTTCGTTTTTTCAACTACCGTTGTGCACAGTAGAAACTCCATAGTCCGTTTCAAAATAAAAGTCATTCTAAAAACAGTAAATATTTCAAAATAAACTTAAACAGGTAAAATACATAAAGCAACGAAATTACTATTCAACAGGCCTTATTTTAAGGTTCTCTACAACTATGTTCTATAAAAGCTGTTTCTATAATTGTTTTGTAGACAATTATTTTAACATCAAGTCCGTCTAAGCAAGGTGAAAAATACCATATTTTGCACCTTACTAAACAAATGAGCATATCTTTTGCACATGTTTTATAGTATACATTTAGGTCTGTTATGTGTTAAAATAGTCAATTTGTAATAACAATTATTTTTTAAAATAGAGAAATAATTGACAGATTAATCGATTATCCAAATAACTGTTAGTTGCAGCCCTAGAACCCACACACAAGAGTTACTTGTTACTCGTGAGGTTTTCAACTGTTCCATATATTTAAAAAATTTTATAATTACCCTAGCAGTGCTCAATGGAATATTCCATCGTTTGTGGATCTTCTTGTAGCCATTACCAGCTTTATGAAGGTCAATGACCATCTGTCTTTTTTCAACTGCCAGTTCATTTGTTTTCTTTATGGTGTTGAATGAATTTCATTTCTGGTTTAATTTTGGTATGTTAGTTACAATAATGTTTAAGGGTGCTATTGATTGTGAAACCTTGACTTTGAGGACATCAATTATTTAACCAATGAATGATTTTGAATGGTCCCATTGACACTTTAATAAAGTACAGTATTTCTCACAGGTATTTAGAGTTTCTCTATTGTATTTGTTATATTGTTTACAGTATTGTTTGTGAATTGCCAAATCAGCGGTGCCAGTAATTTGAGGCCACTGTAACTCCAGGGGCCCGATCTGGCACCCAGCGCAATGTACTTTTTACACCAACGCATGTATCATACCTATTTTGCAGATGCGCATTGGTAAATTAGGGAATGAACTTGCGCTGCAAAGGGCAGTTCAGCAAAAAGTGGAGGCGTGTTCTGGCACAAATTTTCCCTGGTACTACTTTGCAGTTTCAGAAAACTATTCTGCCACAGACCAGGAAAAACCTAGTCCAAAGTCAGTGGTGTGTTAATCAGATGCTATTTCAAGGGTGCATGCTTAGCCATAATGTAGTGTGCACAAGCGCATACACTTTGCTTCTCTCATCTACACAGATGCAGCAGTTCCCATTTTTGCAAACCCCATACATATTCAATTCAATTCAAATCACTTTATTCATCCCCAAGGGGCAATTAAATGACACAAGAGCAGCATATTCTTAGTACATAAAAAATCGATAGTAATATATAAAAAGAAAAAAGGGGGAAACATAATAACAAGGAAAAATATTACCACATGAGAGAAATTATTGTGGTGTCCATGAAGATGTGAAAAATCTAGCTTATTGACAGAAGAGCTGCTGCATCGACTATAGTGAAGAAAGCAAAGTAATCTTGGTTTAATTTTAGACTACATTGCAAAAATATCACCATGCATTCATAAGCTTGTGATTCAGTGAAAGTGAGCCAAACACATTGGAAAGTATGTCTTTGTGACATTTCTTTATTTACATTTTTAATAGCAATCTGCGGTTATAATAGCAATCTGCCATGGAACAAGCGTGCCTGCTCTTGAAGGGAATGTGAGATGACGCTCTGATTGGTTCATTGCCCATTACGCCCAAACCACACCTATGACTAATGTAGCTATTTCAGACCTACCCATTTTAGATTTGCATCAGGCACAAAGTCATTTATCCTGCCGGGATAATAGCAACAGCACCCAGAAGCTGCCCACAAAGTTACTTGCGTTCCGCGTTGGATCCTTGCGTTTCAGATCGTTAAAATAGGGCCCCAGGTGTTAATTGCTTGACTGTTACATCATGACGGTGATTAGCAATTTGTGAATTTCTCAATGTATTACACAAGTTGATTGTGGGGACTTACTTAAAATTTAGCAATTTTCAAATAAATAAATATATAAAAACAAAATGCTTTAACCCCAATTCCTTACCAAAGATCCTTGCTCTGCCATCTCTGGTTTCTGGGCCATACCAGCACTCTGTTTGTGCACTTTAATGGTAGAACTAGCTTTCCTTAAAGGGACACTCCAGACCCCAAACGCCTCAAAATTGTTGTGCCGGTGATGTTTCCGACATTAGTCACTAAAAACGCCTTCTCAATGCGTTCTGAAGTTCCCAAATTCGCCACCGTAAGTTTTGTGAAATCTATGCCAGTGACGTCACTGCAATTCTTTTTTTCAACTACAGTAGACTCAGGGGAGGCACTTAGTTAAATTCTTTATCTGTTCTTGTCACACTGAATCGAGTTCATTGGATAATAAAACAGCCTACTTTGTGCAGGAATAATACTCATTCCATTCTTTCGTTGAATAGCTATATATGAAAAGTCAGAGGGAATATGTTGAACAATTGTGAGTACAAGTGAGGAAATACCTGAAGAACTGGACGATTTCAACTTTGATCAAGTATTATTGATAGGAAAATATCCAACCACACATTTGAGCTGGAATACATTGAGGAAGAAATATGGGAAGGGCTTCTACCAAACTTACTTGGTTGAAAGTATCTAACCTCTGTTTTGGTACTGTCCATCCTGGTCAAGCTCTCAATGGCAACAGACTGAAAAGATTTTGCTGTAAAGAGTGGGACAAGGAATTCTTTTTGCTTTCAACTATCTCTAGCCAAGAAGATGATTACATCTGTTTGTTAGATCAAGAGTTTTAATGCTCACATGGACCAAGGCGTTTTGGAAATCTTCTATTTATTATCCTGAAAAACAACTGGACAAACCAGCCAGGCCCAGGCAGTGTAACACTAACAGGTAATAATTCGATTTTTTTGTGTAAATACTAGACCGCAACCTAAAATGAATAATGAAGGTTGAAAGAATATTGCTAAGCCTGTATGAATGTTAGCTAGATAGGTGAAATAAGTATCAATCTACTTGGTGAGAAGTATTAATTCAAAGGTATCAGTAGAAAAGACATGAAATAGATCAGTCCTAATAGAAGCCAATAGCTGATTAGCTTTGCTGGGTGTAGATACTACTTTGTGAAAGTACTTGGATAAATGGCATGCAAATGAATAAGGTTGACAGAATACAGCTAAGTATTGTGAATTTTAGCTAGATAGCTAGGTGATATAAGTTTTGATATACTTCACGAGAAGTATTCATTGAAAGTATCAGTAGAAAAGTTGTGAAATTAGGTACCTAGTGAAAGTCAATGATAGCCTATATAATGATGGAGTATATTGTGTATATAAAACTTACACGTTTCATTGTATCCTTACTTGCTAGTAGCTAATGCTAGATTCAATGTCACCGAAGCGACTCGCAGGGCACAGGCACAAAGGTTGCATTGAATTCTGGACCTTGTGGTATTTCAAGTGTAAAGCGAAATAGAAATGCCCAAACTGTTCTCTTGTCTGTTTTCTGGAAATAAAATCAGAAAAAGCACTGTATATGACATTAATCAGTCTAGGGTAAAGTTTTAAAATACTAAATAACATTTTTTTATTTACTTTGGGATGGTCTTTAAGCTAGGATACCAGAGTCCCAGCCCATTTTCAACACATTTTCTTCCCTCTCCTTCAAAATCCACTTCCTGAGTTTTCATTATAAGCACAATCCATACAGATGTATTATTCCACTTTTAACCATAGTGATCAAAACTAGGGACCGACCGATTTAATCGTCCGGCCGGTATTTCGGGCCGATATTAGCATTTTTACGTGTATCGGCATCGGCCGATACGCGGCTGCTGCTTTTGCCGACTTTCCCGGCGTTATTTACAAAAAAGGCGTCCACGGAGGCAGCTCCAGAGACGCTGCAGTTCACGTGCAGACCATGTACTGCCCCTCCCACATTAGCAGACCCAAGTAAAAAAAAGTATATTTAAATGTACTTGAAATGTATTTTATTTATCCTAAATATACTTCTAATATATTATTTTGGTATGTATATTTTGAAAGTATGCTTCAAATATACTTAAATACATTGAATACATACTTATGGTTAACCATAAGTATACTAGAAGTATAATACTGGAGTATAATTTAAATATACTTTTTTTACTTGGGGAGTGCTGTAGCCTGCTCTTCATGACAACGGTAAGTTTTAAATTTTCAATGCATCTTTTTTTTCAATGCAAATATTGCCATACACTTTGAAAGTGGAAACACGTTGCTCAAAATCTGCTTGCAACTATAGCTAAGCAAGTTTTGCGGGTCCAAATTAAAAATGCGATTACCGAATGCCTTGTCTATAAAACTGCTTGCCAGTGTATTTATGGAGCTGCAAAAAGCTAAGTTGTAGACTATCTGGATGCATACGGTAGCTGTTACGAACACTGGTCATATGATTAAATAATGCAGGCGTTGTTCAGTGGTTCTGTTCCGTGGTATTTGTGGGAGATTTATTCAGCGACCTCTCTCCCTACTTGGAGTGGGGCGGAGTTGCCATCGTAGTGATATCAGAGCGCAGCCCCCCTCCCCTCAAGAAGAGCTTTAATGATGATAGACGTGTTTTATACGGGGAAAACGGAGAAAGCAGGGGGAAACAGCAGAGGGCGCCAACACAATAGGCTAATTAATGACAGTGTTATAAATTAAATAAACAATAAATTGCCGCCATGGAGAGATCAAGAGATCATCTTAAGAAAAGCGCTTCAAAAGTTGGTCAAATAAACCAACACGTTCGAAACAGTTATATCATTCATTTCTGAACTTATTGACAGAGTGCACTTTATTTTGTGACCAATTAATCCAAATATTTACATGTGCTATATGTAAAACGGACACCCAGCGTTAAAAACTGGGTACTCCCAGAATCGAAACTAATGTGACGAACAAGATCAGCGCAATCATGACAAGCGAACGGTGTTTTACTACGTCTATGGTCATGGAACCGTTTAGAAACATGCATAGTTTTTTTTAGGTTGTCTAGAATCTCTATGATCTCGTTTGTTTGTTTGCTGCTTCCATGGCTGTAGCGCGCTGGGTTTGCGTTTTTACAGGTATGCCTGGCAATCCGTTCGTGCTGTCAAAATGGGCAGTTGATAACAACACACAGGCCAAACCATAAACATAAATTCCGTGTCGGAACGTACTTTTCCAAAAGAAAAAATATTGACATTAGCATTGTTTTCAGAAAATATAGTATTTCAACTTAACATGTTTCCTTAACATCTGATGAGGCATTGGCGTAATTTCTGGATTTATTACAATACATGTATTACATTATAGCACATTTAATGAATGGTGTTAAAATGTTGTTGTTTTTTCAATTAATTATCACTAGAATTTTCAAATAAAATTATTTTCTGTTGAAAACCAGATTTTTTCCCCAAAAATCTTTTTTGTCCCCAAAAATAAATCTGGAAAATGGGGGGGTCGTCTTATATTCAGGGTTGTCTTATATTCGGGTATATACGGTAATTTGTGTTAACGTTTATCATGTACCAGACATAAGTGCACCGTGTGTGCCTTACTTGTGTTTAGAGCCGTTTGCTGACATTATTATCATCATCAATCCAGTGGTTAAGTTTATCAGTCAGCGTCAGCTACCAAAAAGAAGTTTGTGTGTGTGTCTCACTCAAAGGGACACACGCATCACAGCAAAATGAGAGTGCTGCGCCACCTGAGGAGAGCTTTGAAAATGTTTAGAGTTATATTTTATACTTGGTTGAATATGTATACCTTTTAACATTGATGCAGTTTAGAACAGAAACTTGAACAATTTGTTAGTTATTGTGCATCTGACATCAACGTTATTTTCCTCTGCTGATTTATGTTCTTTGGTTGACAAATCTGGCAGCTTTTACATTTTCATTTAGACCTACTGTGTTGTCTATGTATATTAGGCGGCATATTAGCCTTAGACATGCTCTTTTTATTTGATGTAGAACATTTGAAACCATGGCATTCTCTGTTTCCTCCATTATAACTTGCAGCTCCTAAACTGGGAGTATTAAGAACTTTCAGTGAGTGGTGTGTGGGGTAAAGAAGTGGGGAAATGCGCATATTATGCACAACTCTTTTTCAGTTGTTTTTTGTTCAGGATTGCCGTTTACATTTTCCTTATCTTAGGAAAGACACTATTTTTTGTTTAGATTTTTTTAAATTGAGACTTGCAACATTTGTTTTCATCTTGTCATTTTTATGATGCAATTTGAGGGAGCAAAAGCAGTATCGGCTCCAAATATCGGCTCAAGAAAATTAGCAGTCCGTATCGGACATCGGCCAAGGCTGATGAAAAAAGATCGGTATCGGCACAAAAAATCCATATTGGTCGATCCCTAATCAAAACAAGTGCAGACTCAGTGCTGAAACCAGTTAACTATTGGGACATTAAAGCATTTTTTCCCCTTCATTTGGATCTATAATCCAAAAGTATGGATTTAAAATAGGGAGTCCATATAATCTCTAATCAATGAACCCAATGTTACATCACTGTCCATTAGATGTAAGAAATTATTTCCACTCTAAAGTCAGAATCAGATCCATTAGGCTATAGTGATGACCATGGCCAGAGACTTAAGGGGAAACTAGATCCACCATTGGCAAGAACAGAAAACACATTGTGCTGGAGATACACTCCTGTAGGTTTGGCCAATGTTGGCAGAACACAAGTTATGACCAACTTCAAATAATAGTGAACCAAAATGAGCATAACATATTGATGAGCATAGCTTATTTTTAATACTTTTTGAACATCTTATTCTACTGAAATCAGGATTAGTGTATGGCTGCTGTTTGACAAAGCAAAAAATAAAATTGCTTTTGTATCATTAACGGGAGCATACATGTAACGTATTCGCAAGATTTTGTGTGGCGCAACGGCTGGTTCTGGAGAGCTAGATTTCAATTCAACCACAAATTATGTATAGTCATTCTGTATATCAACCAGCTGTTTATTAGAATCGGGTGTGCTAAATCAGGGTTGGAGTGAAAACATTAAGGACAGTACCTCCCTATCCACGACTAGGGAAGGAGATCCCTGGGTTAGAGCATAGATACCAACACCAATGTTTGTACAATTGTTATTTAAGGCAAACAATTTGAGACAAAAAACTAGTTGGAGAACTTGATGGAAAAACAACAACTTCAGATTTTACAAAAAGTTGCATTAACTCATGGCTAATTGGATGCAAGATGTCTAGCCATTGGATTTAAAATTTGTTATACAGAAATGTAGATCGTATCTATTATTGAATACAATCTATAGTCATGGTCAAATGTTTTGAGGATGCCACAAATACTATTTTTCACAAAGTCTGTGATTAGACTGTTGAGGACTGTGGTAGAGTCATTTTCTCTGATAAATCCCCCTTCCGATTGTTTGGGCTATCCGTAAAACCCCTTGTCCGGAGAAGACAAGGTGAGCGCTATCAGTCCTGTATCATGCCAAAAGTAAAGCATTCACCTGTGGGGTTGCTTCTCAGCCAATGGAGTGGGCTCACTCACAATTTTGCCTAAGAACACAGCCATAAAAAAAGAATGGTACCAACACATCCTCCAAGAGCAACTTCTCCCAACCATCCAAGAGTTTGGTGATGACCAATGTCTTTTCCAGCATGATGGAACACCTTGCATAAGGAAAAGTGATAACCAAGTGGCTCGGAGAACAAAACATTGAGATTTTGTGTCCATGGCCAGGAAACTCCCAGACCTTAATCCCAATGAAACCTTGTGGTCCATCCTCAAGAGGCGGGAGGACAAACAAAAACCCAAAGCAAACTACATGCATTGATCATGCAATAATGGGCTGCCATCAGACAGGCTGTGGCCCAGGAGTTAATTGACAGCATGCCAGGGTGGATTGCAGAGGTCTTGAAAAAGAAGAGTCAACAATGCAAATATTGAGTCTGCATAAACTTCATCTAATTGTCAGTAAAAGCCTTTGACACATTAATGGAATGCTTGTAATTACATTTCAGTATACCATAGTAACTATTGACAAAAATATCTAAGCACACTGAAACAGCAATCTTTGTGAAGACCAATACGTGTGAAGACCAATACGTGTGTCGTTCTTAGAACTTTTGTCCACAAATGTAATTAGGTGGATTCTGAAGTCTTCTGTCTTACTATTCATATTGAGGTGTAAAGAAACAGGTTTGAATTAACTTGTGAAATATTTCAGAGTATTTCACGTGTCTGGTAATCTATTAAAAAGGATGTAACACCTATGATAAAATTATTTCCTGTTTTTTCATTGTGGTGTAAAATGGTCTGGTACACTCCTTAAACATTGTGTAACTCTTCACTTGGGCTGAGACGTGGCAGGTGAGACAATCATGGTAATTTGTGAAAAATCTGCAAGTTAAAGTGGAACTGACTGCATTTGAACAACATGAAATTGTATTAGAATATTGTGCCTTTCCTAACATTTTCTCACAACTGATCACACAGATAAATTCAAAGTTAATTTTAAGGTTTAAAGTTTTATTGAATGTTCACAAAAGCATGACTCTACTTCATTCCCCAACATTCCAACTGCATCCGTTTGTACTGCCAACAACACCTCACTCTACATCATGGAATTCCCACTCAAATAGAACCTATTTTTAAAACCTCAAAGCTTTTTTGAGAAGAAACAAATATAATTTCCATTTATTGTGACTGTTGTTTGGTTCAAATCTGCTATTAGATTTACAACTGTTCTTCATCACTGATGCACCTACAAACAATATGCCCAAATAATCGCCCCTATTTTTAAAATCACTGAGAAATCACCTTTTCAGACCGTATCTGTTAATGGGCAGCATTTTCATACAATAACTTTGGTAATGGTCCCACGAAGGCCATGCTTGGCACCCGTCACGTTTGCACTTCCTTAGGCAGAAATCTGTACGTGAGCTTTCCTTCAACACATCCTGTAGGTACTTTTAGTCTGATTACATTTGAAAAGGGGATGCTGACTCATTTTTCTCATCTGATTAAAGAAGCCCACACTAATAGTAATAATCTCTTCTAACAAGTTTACATGTGGGCAGACAAAGCTTTGATGAGAACATCAAAAACATACAGTGCACATCTGTGTGTAGGATCAGCCTTTAGCAACAGTTTTCTGTATTCTAGTACATACTTTGCTTGTGCTGTTGGAAAGAGTTTAGATAAATAAGCCCACCTCAATATGAAAATGCATTAGCACACATGGAGACTAAATGGAGCAGTCCGATTATTCTATATGCTCTTCCCATATTCTGTACTACCTTTCTTCTTAAAGAAAGCACTTTAGAGAAGATACTTACCTTTATTGAGAACTGGGAACACACACTCCTATTGGGATGAAATAAGGAGGCTCTTACCTCTCCGTCTCCTGCGTCCTTCTCCTCCTTCTCGTCCCTCGTCATCACCTTCATCCATGTCTTCTGAACCACTCCCCTCAGAGCCGGAGATCTCCTCCCCTGGAAGCAGAGTCAAGTTACATGTAACAACTCACCTGGTGAAATGGCGTTGACACACCTTGCAAAAACAGAACACAGACAGAATCAATAAAAAAAAACTAAAATACTTTGAAACATGCATGAAACAAATTTTAAAAAGTCAGATAGGGTCCAAAAAGTTGGCAAACTGTCAATTAGAGGTTTTATTTTGGAGGAGCATAAGAAGCATTTCTTTGCGTGATCCGCTGACTTTGAATATTTTTATAACCATGAGCAGGACCTGTCACATCAAAAACCACACGAAGCTCAAATCCCTTCAGTAGCAGTGACAGAACAGATTCTCACTTGCAGAAAGGACATGGGGAATAGTTACAGGGGATGGAGAGGGAATGAATGAGCCAATTAAAAAACTGGGATGATTCGGATGTCACGGCTGTAGCGCCCCTAATCTTACGATACATGCACTGGGATCGTTTGTGACCAGTGTCAGTTGGTCTCCCATCCAATGACCTGCTTAGGATCAGAAGCAAACTATCAGTGGTTTACTGGCGCTATGCTGCTGGCTAAGATATGGATTATAGGTCTACACTACGTAGATAGTAGGGGTGGAACGGTACATGTATTCTTATTGAACCGAAACGGGTACGGGCGTCACGGTTCGGTGCATGAATTTAAATGGAGAATACACAGTATAAAAATGAATTAAACTCAAGTGCAAATAGATACGCAAGTTGTTTATGGACACCTAATCTGTAGCCCCAACTTATCTCTGAAGCTAAGTAGCCGAGCTCAAACTATGTATGCAGTTTTTTGTCAGATCGACGGTCCGGTGAGTGAGTCACAGGGTCGGCTTTGCCGACAGGCGACACAGGCGGCCGCCTGGGGCGCCATCTGCTGGACGGGCCTCAAAATTGCAGAATAAAAAAAAGTTAATTAAATGTATGTATCGTATTATGAAAGCTGCTCACACGCTGTACACTTTTACTGTGCACTGTCCACACACTACTTGTATTTGTCCATTTCTTTTACTAGATTATACATTCCTAAAAAACGACTGAGTCACTCTGACAGGCAGCTGTCAAACCCACGCGCGTTGCTCAGCAACCGGGAGTGGCGCGAAAACATCTGACAGCTGGTTTTAGCGCTTTAAATGCGCTTTAAACGCCCCTTGGCGGTTGTAGGCTATAAATGATCATATATTATATAATTATTCACATGATGAAAGAACCACGTTTACTTTTACTCTTAATGCCGACCTTTATTGCACGGTTTTCTGAGTTCGATAAAAAACAACTATGTCAATATTAATCAATCTCTCTTCCTCATGCACTCGCTCGTTGAGTAGACTGCATAATTATACATATTGTGCATGCGTTTAGTGGACTGTTCTTGTGTGTACTAGGAAATAGAATACTGCCGCTATCCCTGTTAATTCCACATATATACTCGAAAACGTCAAGGTTTCTGCCCTCTCATTTGCTACAGCTCCTCACTGGTTTCACAAAAATATCAATCATGCCAGAAAAAAAAATCGGGGAGTCTGGGGCAATTCAAAGACTAGCAAAGATATGAACTGTTCATACTTTGGTGACGGGAGCTGTTATTTGGCATGGGATGTTTGTCGCTGACCATAAAAAATTTGTCTGGGACAGCTATATCATCACTAAACTCAAATATTACATGGCTTAAATGTTAAATAGAGGAGCTGTTTTGTTAGCATATTTAGGAACCGCATTTTGCCTTGTAACGTTTTACTGCGGTTTCAGCTGTAATAGCTATGAGTCCTATAAGATGTCTATAGTTTGTTTTACAATACATTTTAATAACGATTAATCGATGGTTGATCGTTATCATTATCAGTGCTCGATTAAGGGAAGTTCCTACATTTAGCAACCCTAGTAGAAACGGTCTTTTTCAAATTAAACGGATTATCACATCACATATATCGATATATATGCCATCTTAATCTAAATCCACACCAGACACTTGTTTTTCACACAATCAATGCTAAATACTCGGAAGACACCCTAACATACACATTTGAAATTGTCTTCTTACTTAAAGATGTTGTATTTCTAATAACTTCTCATTGCCAAATTATGTTGTAAATTTGCATAAAATGATGGACATTAGTTTGTGTGTTCATACTAAATTAACATTCATTGGCATTCATAATGGCATTTTCATCAATAGTTTGGCAAAGTAACTACAACTCTATTACTTGAATAAGACATTATCGTGGGTTAAATTTTCCATGTAACCCTACTGAGTTTACTCATTATAGGACACAGTGAACACCTGAAAACCTGGGTCTTGTATTTGAAGTAAAATCATCACTATTGCATCTACAAATATTTTTAAGTTGCTCTATGTTTGTGTGTTTAATTTTCTCAAAGAAGAAGGACCCAGCAGAGATTCTCTCTTTGTGTAAATAGCCCACAATCTTTTCTAACTTTGCCAAACCTAAAATGAAAACACTAACTGCTTTTCCTTGAGGTGAGATCTTAATGCTTCTCCATTGTTTTCTACTGTATCCTTCAGGTTGTTGCTTCTAAAGAGTTGTTGTGTGAACATTTAAAATAAAAAATGAATAACTATGGAATAACTGAAGTTGCTTTTTCCAAGGAGGGGGGGCACTCTCGCCTTGGGCATAACCTAGAGCCGGCCCTGGTGAGTCAGCACTAAGGACGAGTATTGGTGGCGACCCACAAGAGTTGGAGGACCCACCGACCTCTAAGATCGCAAGTTTCTGAAAACTTTGATTTCCAAGTCAGTTACAGTCATAGATTATATATATCGGTTACAATAGTACAGGCGATAGAGTGGTGGATAAGATGAGGACTGTGTGTCAGCGTTGTTCAGCAGCTGTTGGGTAATGGGTATGTGAGTGGAAATACATCTTACATGCTAACGGATATCAGACGCAATCACCCAGATGTGTTAGCTCAGGGGAGAGACTGTATGACGCCAGGTGGTACAGCTTGAGACATGCACAATAAAAACAATTGCGTTCTGCATTTTTGTTTAGCTTTTCCCTCCATTGTACCAAACTCGTACCGAACTGTGATGTCTGAATCGAGGTATGAACTGAACCTTGACTTCTGTGTACCATTCCACCCCTAGTAGATAGCATAATGAAAATGAGAATCCTTCCTGAAAGAATCATGTAAATTAATTACTGGATGCTATGTTATAGGAATAACGCATTCTTACTCCTCAGTTAATAATCATTACTTGTCATAAAGGTTTAAAGAGTCAAGAGGTTCATCGTGTTTTCAAAAAAGCTCAGACACGCTGAAGAAACAATGGACCGATGCCTACTACCTTTAAAAGTCTGAGAAGAACTGATTAGTATAGGCCTACACAGTAATAACTGTTCTCTACCAAATCTACCGGTGAATTACATTAGTAATGGAACCGCTCTGTCAGTCACAAGTTTTTCCATCCAAGCAGCAATGTGAACTAAGCTATTGCCACGTTCTTGCTTTTCAGAGATAAAATCATACGCCTATGAAAGCTGCACACACTAGTTCAAGAGCAGAACACTTGATGGTGCAGCTATTTCACAAGTAAAAACACGGCAAGAATTACAGCATGCTAAACTAAATAACATATTAACATTTTCCAGCCAGAACAATCTACACCATTCGCTCGATACACAACAGTTTGCAATAACTTTTTGAGCGCTTCATGGGTAGTTTTGTTAAGGAGCAATATGTCGTGAATCAGGATTTCACTTCATTTACCAGCCACTTTTCAGTGAACCCTGCCAAACTGCAAGTTATACACAAACGTTAACAGCCTACATAGGATGCGCTATTCCAAGTTGGTTATAGCTGACATTTGCAGATTTGTAGGGGTTATATTTCTCCTTGTGTCCTCCATCCCAGTCTCCCTACAAAACAAATAAATACACTGAACGAGTAGGCCAGTAATGTGTTGTGTGTAAAACTTTGTTGTTGCTTCAGGAGATAGGGATAGAGAGAGAAAGCAAGGCATCACTTCAGTATCAGGCAGAACTGTTGCCTATATAGCAATGATAGACAACAACCTAAAGTCACTTCTAAAACCTAGCTTGTAACCTTAGTATTCCTCTTTTTAGATACTTTTTCTTTTCCACCAAAACATTATAATAACAGAATTACCAAACTTCTATACTGTCTAAATATTACACCTCTGTTTAATGTCTGTAGAGCTCTACCTTTCTTACCTATGCATTTGCCTATTATTCATGCAGGGCTCTATGCAGGCCTTTTTTACATTGAGCACATGTGCGCCTAAGTTGAAAAATGTAGGCGCATACAAAGAATGTCTATGCGCACCATACAAATATTGTTACTGTGGCACTGTAAAACAAACTTCAGTTTTCAGATAGCTTGCCGCATAGACCTTTTCATAAACATTCACCACCTTACTCCCTCTCATACACACCTACTACCCCTGACATGCACACACACCTCTAGAACTGCTCCAAATATGTAATAGGTGCTATTTCAAGTGACAAGGTTTCAAACGCTGAAAATATTTTATTTCTCTATTTAACAAATCTAAAAAGTGATCTACAGTACATGGGATAATAACTACATACTGTCTGCAGTGTATTTACAAAGCTCTCCACAATTCGACACCCCTAGTAAAATGAGCAAAAAAGGGAAAGTAAGTATGAATCTTTTAGTGAATTGGCATAATGTCACAATAAAAAATTACAAACATCCAACCTCCAATTGAAGTAAATTTATTGAGAAAAAAATCTATCATCAAGAAATAATTATTTCTAACAAAACCACATGTGCCATGATTATTGGCACCCCTGCATTTAATACTTTGTACATCCACCCTTTGCCAATATAACAGCACTGAGTCTTCTCCTGTAACATCTAATAAGGTAGAATACAGAGCAAGGAATCTGAGACCACTGCTCTTAACAGAATCTTTCTAGATCATCCAGGGTTCTTGGTCCTCTCTTATGCACTCTTCTCTTCAGCTCAGCCCACAGGTTTTCAATAGGATTTAGGTCAGGGGACTGAGATGGCCATGGAAGAAGCTTGAATGTGTGTTGAGTGAAACATTTGTGTTGATTTGGATGTATGTTTAGGATCATTGTCCTGCTGAAATCTCCAATGATGACCCAGTTTCTGTTACCTGGCAGAGGCAGCCAGATTCAGATCAAAAATTTCCTGGTGTTTCCATGGAGTTCATGATCTGTACATGTATCCTATAAAGATTTCCAGGGCCTTTGGAGGAAAAACAGCCCCAACATCACAGAACCTCCACCATACTTAACAGTGGGGATCAGGTTATTTTCGGTATAACCATCTGTCTTTTTACAGTCAATGTTCCAGTAGTGTTTAACATACCCCAGACACATACGTTTGTTTTAATGACAAGAACTGCTGTTTTCTGTCTACCTTCCAAATAATTAGTTGGCATGGAGGTGGCGTCTTAATAGTAGTTTTGGAAACATTGTGACCCCACGATGCTACTCTCCTCTGTAACTATGCAAATGTGATCCTTGGGGATTTTTCTGCCTCTATCACCATCCTCCTCCCATGTAGATTTTTCCCCAAATATGCATTTTCACTATCCCTATTTTCCTCATTTTACTAGGGGTGCCAATAGTCCTGGAGGGCACTGTATATACAACTCCTTAGGGTTTCATTGCAATTGCTGTGAAATGGCAAAATAAACATAGCATAGTGTAGGAAATCATTGTCTCATCTAAACAGTATCATTTTTTCAGATTTGTGTTCTATAGCTTGGTCAATGAAAGAGAAAGTAGTTCGGTTTTTACTACACAAAATTCTACAGTGCACCTTTCACATTCAAATATTTCTGATTCGAATATAGGAGCAGCAGGAACCTGTCACCCCAAATGTTAGAGGCAATAAGAAAAATATGCTTAAAATATGTGTTGTAACCACCCATCTCACTCCTACATCGGTTAATAGTTTAGATTTACAGTATACTGGTTACACAACACTATCCTACCTTTATTGTTAACCCTGCACTACATAACTTTAAAAAAAATGAAAACTACAAAAAAAACTACAAAAACAATGTTTTAGGACTAGTAAATGTTAGCAACTAATATATTGGATCCAGGGGTTGAAAATATCACCTTAAATAATACAACATAATAATAATTTGAATAAATGTTACATAGTGCAGCTTTAATCCGTTTGTTCTGAAGGTGCCTTCTGTGTCAGTTCTTCCTGTTCATGGCCTATGTTAATCTGTTTGACAATCACCTTAGCTAGATAAGTAGCATGTCTAAATGTAGTTTGCTTTACAAAAATAATAGTTTCATTATTAATAGTGAACTTATCTTTGAATAGGGTGACCAGATGTCCCGATTTTAAGTTGTGTGTCCCAAGTCCCGACAAAAGCCTGTCGGGACGCTAAAATGTCCAAGTTTACACCAACCACTATGAAATTGTGCCGGTTGTCAGCAATTACAAAGCAGATGTGGTCTTATTATAGCCTGATTATTAACTAAACCCATGTAGAAAGACTAATAAAATTAAACCCTTACTTCATCATTTACATCCTCCCCCTTGGTCAGACCCTTCGCCATTTCAACCTAGACTTTCACTGCTACGCTGACGACACTCAGATCTACCTCAGCACCAAATCTCTCACCAACCCTCATCTGGCCCATATTGAAAACTGTCTCTCTGAAATAAAAACCTGGATGCACCACAACTTCCTCAAACTCAACAGTGATAGAACAGAACTCCTTCTCATAGGCACTAAATCCACCCTCAATAAAACTGGCACTTTCCCTTTCACACAGTTGTTTCTCCTTCCCCCTGTGGTTGCTCCCCATCTCTGGAACACACTGCCACAATCCATCAGAGACTCTGACTGTATTAACATCTTCCACTAATGCCTAAAGCCCTTTTTGTTTAAACAAGCCTTCCCATAGCCCCTTTGATATTGTACTGCCTTTTTGTGTTCTTTGTTTTTCATGTTTTTGTAAAGCATCTTTGGGTCATTGAAAAGTGCTATATAAATACCATGTATTGTTATCATTATTATTATTAAACCAATGGAACATTGATGAGACCCAGCTGTTCGACGAGAATTCATCAATGAGGGCGTACACAACTGGGATTGTCGCTCAGTGGAACGCCGACGACAAGTCAGCGGACGAGCGCTGGGTGGAAATGTTCGCGCATCTCAAAATCAGGGAGATTACATAAAAAAATATAGGTCTACTTTGTCAGTTCGCCATGAGTCTACTGGGCACAAATGCTCCCATTGAGCAGATCTTTTCGCTCATGAACAACACATGGACTGACGAGAGAAACCGCATGACCATTCCCACATTAAAGGCAGCTATCTGCTCTATCAAATGAGATTACATTTGTGTGTGTGTGTGTGTGTGTTGTTGGTTAGAATAACACTGGTAACACTTTACAGTAAGGGTGCATTAATTAATTAATGTGTGTTTTATTATGCATTATTTAAATAATGATTTATGTATTCTGCATTCCTTAATAGCCCATAAATCATCAGGAATTGATGTGTTTACAGTCTGTCATTTCTGACCTCATACATGAACAACACAACTAAAGCATTAGGTACGAGGGCACATAATGATGAATTATGATTTATTAAGCATGATCATGATTATTTATTTTTCTGCAAAAAATGTGGTCATCACTGCCTAAATTCTGATTTGAATACAACTTGTGCATAATGATATACCCACCTTACCTAATGCTTTAGTTGATGTGTTGTTCATGTGAGGTCATGAATGAGAGGCTATGACCTCATGTAAATTCCTAATGATTCACAAGATATTAAGGAATGCACAAATCATGAATTAACTCATGCATGAATTCATAATTCATGTTCCCTTACCATAAAGTGTTACCATAACTTTAGTTCAAGCCTGTGGCAGCAGTTCCAAATAATTTGTTTAGTGCCATGCAATAAAAAGTACCTTTTCACAAAGTTTTTCACAAGTTCAGTAGGTGACTTTCCAAAAGAATGCTTTAATTCTGAAAAATAAAGTTGGTCCCACACAAAACTCATTCAATGTCTTTTGATATTATTACTTAGATATGTAGGCTACATACCAAGAAAATTCATGAATATTAACTGAGATAACCCATTCTTTTGTGAGCAGTAAGCCTACGTGTGCTGTTGGCAAAATTATGTCTAATCTGTCTAGGTCTAGGTTGGGCAGGGCTGCCAGGTCAAAAAATGAAAGCTCAAAAACAGCCCAAAATGCCTTAAAACTAGCCCAATTTGTTTACGTCGTCACTGAGTTAATAAGTCCAATATTTTTTCCACAATGTACATTTAAATATGATTTTCATTATTCTATTCTTGGTTATATCTTGCCTTTAATTATCTCCATGTATAGTAACAGAGATGATCAGGGATGTGTTTGAGGATCAGCAAGAATGAGACTTTACAGCTATATCGCAACTCGCAAATTGTTCATCTCTCCACAGCATTCTTCTCCTGGTGTTTACTGTAACACTTTACTTTTTTTATCTATACAAATTATTTTATTATTACATGTTAGTGTTTTTAATAAAAAGTTAGCGTATACTTTGTTCATTTTGTAGGCACATAACCAATCACATTTCATACACACCACACGCAGTAGCTCCTCCCATACCTGGCACAGGCTGCAACATACAGCCTAGGTCACATTTATTTATTTAAAAGGAAAATGCTGCAGCTATGGTTGTTTAAAAATAGCCCCAAAACCACAACCCGCGACCAATATATTTTCTACCGCCAAATTGATTTAAAATAGCCCAATTTGGCTAGAAAACTGCAGACATGGCAACACTGGACCTGGGCTGGCACATGTTCATGTTAAAAAGCATGTGTGTGCACGAGCACTACGGTCAAACGCAAAGTGTCCTGGTTTTAGTTCTGGGAAATCTGGTCACCCTAACTTTGATTCCATTCATTCCAAAATCAATTTAATCATCTCGAGCTGCCACCTGCCCACAACCCACTTTATTGTAAAAAGTGCTTAATGCGTTAATACAGCAACCACCTCAACTATGAAAAATAAAACGCACCACATTATGTCTTAAATGCACGCAAATCCAAAGAAAGAACAGACGTGTTCATCAGTGAAGCTGTACTGGTTAAGGGTTGCGTGACAGTGACATTCTGTACTGCTGAATGTGCGTTTATGATTCCACGTAATAACATGATAGGTGTAGTGGACAATGTGCTCGATTTGATACGAACCTGTCAACACAGTCAACTCTGAAATCTTGTTGAAAACATTTGGCGCATTTCGTGCTCTGACACGAGAGGATTGGCTCGTTTAAGTACTGCGTTGCATTTGTTTTTTGTAGTTCTTGTGCACTTACTGACAATGAAACAAAAAAGCAGAAATACTTCCAACTAGGGGAGAACTAATTTGGTGTATAAATCACTAAACACAAGCATGCACCTGCTTGATCTTTGTCTTTCGCGCACATGTATTTTTAGTCACATGTAAAACTGTCGCACTGTTGAGCCCTGTCATTTAGCCTACCTTATGCATTTGGATCCCCATTCACTGAATTTGTCAATTAATAAAGATACATTTATTTGGACTTAATGTTACATCTTTCAAAGTTGTCGAACATCTACTAGGAGAGCTCTACAGGACCCCACCGAACCCCACTTTAACCACATTGTTCTCTGTGCGGAGAAAGGATTCAGATAGACTGTGACAAGGGAAAGCACCAGTAGCCTATCCAATGGGGCAATGTGAGAACGAGTGAAAGAGTAAGCAACGTAAGCAGGCAGACAGTAATGATATCGGTAAAGATAACAGAATAACAGAGACGAGATTTATCCAAAAGTGACGACAAACAAGCCTTTGCAAAACAATTGCCTTTGATGACTAATATGATCTGATATGATATGAGCAACATACCTCAGAAATTATTTTTGTAAAAAAATATCAAGTAAAAAGCCTGGCTGTGCAACTTTGATGGGAATATATTGTGTTATTATCTAATGTATACATAACGGTGCAATAGAAAAAAAGTTTCAATAAATGACCAACAGTGATCTAAAAAATAATAATAATGAAAAGTGCTGGCTCATTTTCAAATTTAAAATCAATAATTACCTTCTTCCAGTTTCTTCTTGAGCTCTTCAATCTCCTTCTGGAACTGTCGTAACAGGGCATCCTTGGGGTCTTCATTGATTCTGGCTTTGTTCTTTATGTTTTTAGCGCGGTTGGCGTAGCGCAGCGTACTGATGGTCTCATCATAATTGTAGTCTGCTGGGCCAATATTGGCACACTGACAGGAAGATGAGTATGGGAGTTGGGTTAGATGATATACGAGAATATATATATATATTCCAGTTTGTAGTTTGATTTGCCTACTGGAGGTCTTTTCTCAAGTACTCGATAAAAACAAACAATTATAGTTTTTCTGGTTTGATGCCAATTAGCCTATTTGATATTTGACATTATGTTGATATTTAAAATAAAATGTGGTAAACAAATGGGATTACCTGTGTTGAACTACTTTATTTTAATTAAAAAAGCATCCCTTACTGTAAACCTAACAGTCATCCAATAGACATCAATTGTCGACGGACTGCTCAGTGTTGCAGACTTTGAAACCAACCTCTCCCCACTCTGCCTCTGACTGGCTGTGAGGTTTAGGCATTAGGAGTAAAATAAGACGTACGGATCTGGCCTCAGTATTCAAGTCACTTATGACAAAGGGTTTACTCAAAACCATTTTCAGTATGTAATATTACATACTGTAGGCATTAGGCCTACAAGTAATACAGTACTGTTTTTACTAGACTTGCAAGTCAGTCTCAACATCTCACTTTAAAAAACAGGGTTAGTCTAGAATTTGTTGCTAGTTTAGTGAAGACTTGCTGCTCGCAGGATAGTAGCCACTTTTTATATCAAATTAATGACTCCGGACTATCACTGTTGGTATGGAAGAAGGTCCTAGTTGTCAACACAA
This sequence comes from Umbra pygmaea, assembly GCA_016801145.1. NCBI lineage: Eukaryota > Metazoa > Chordata > Actinopteri > Esociformes > Umbridae > Umbra > Umbra pygmaea. The sequence goes on along the minus strand of JACXGM010001714.1, from coordinate 23,235 downwards.
ATGTTATTTACCATCATGGTCTTGGAGTTGCCACCAAGAGAGTCCTGCAGCAGACGGGTGAGTTTGGAGTTCCTGTAGGGGACGTGGGTGCTCTTTCCGTCCACCAGAGCTGAGATAACATTACCCAGCGTGGAAAGAGACAAGTTAATCTTAGTGGCCTCTTTTAGTCGCTGGCCCGTTGCTCCAGTCTTCCCTTGACGCTCAGAACCCTGGACAGGAAGGGAGGGCAGAAAAAGTGACAGGTGAACAACCTGGCTTATGTGTCACACCTACTGACCATTGAGCGTTAACTGCCTATCCATTTGAAAAAACTTCTTCTGAATAGGGCTTAATTAGTTTATGTAGATTAATATATTAAGGTCACAAAGACAAACGTTTCCTATTTTTTTGCATGACAATTTTTACACATTACTAATTAATTATTTTCTTTTTTTGAGTGATTTATTTCCCGTTTTTCTCCCCTTCCAACTAGTCTTGTTCAATTCCCACTAACCCTGCCTTATCACCAGCTCTGTAACTCCTTGGACAAATGCATGATAATGAGGGTCACATGGTTCATCCAACCACATGTCGACGAGCCAGACGATTCTTTTCGCACTGTTCAATCAACACGGACACCTTTAGTAAGCTCATACATGGGATGATTACACTCATCAAGTATATTTCTGCAATCGAATTTACAGGTGCCCGATCTACATACAAGGAGTTGCTGGATAGCAATGCGGCTGGATAGGTAATCCAAAATGATTCATCCCAAAACCATCCCAAATGCATTAATTTGCCTTTCTGGAGAGAACATAATTTATCTGTTTAATTCATTTACTCTAATTTGACAGTAAATACGTGACTTTCTCACCGCCAGATCAACTAAGTGGAGTTTTCCCATGCGAACGTGCTGGTTTCCGTCCACGCCCTTCTCGCTGCACTCGATGGTAATCGTGAAGATTGCGTGTGAACGAGAGCTGTGCTCGTTCATGTTGGTGGCTCCCACCGAGCCTGTTGGGAGGGACACATTGAGCTGGCTAACATACTGACAAGAACAGCCGTTATAAACACATTGAGCTGGCTAACATACCTACAGGAACAGCCGTTATAAACACATTGAGCTGGCTAACATACCTACAGGAACAGCCGTTATAAACACATTGAGCTGGCTAACGTACCTACAGGAACAGCCGTTATAAACACATTGAGCTGGCTAACATACCTACAGAAACAGCCGTTATAAACACATTGAGCTGGCTAACATACCTACAGGAACAGCCGTAATAAACACATTGAGCTGGCTAACATACCTACAGGAATAGCCGTTATAAACACATTGAGCTGGTTAACATACTGACAGGAACAGCCGTTATAAACACATTGAGCTGACTAACATACCTACAGGAACAGCCATTATCAACACATTCATTTGGCTAAAATAGTGACAGGAACAGCCGTAGGATGGGGGAGCAGTTAGGCTTCTTCATGGTACTCTGAATGCACCTATTGACATGTGATTTCTTTCTATACTGAAAATCTTCCATGTTTGCAATATTCTATTATTTTCTGTGTTAGATGAGTATGTATTAACATAATATATATGTCAAATGATAGACATAATAGACAACACATTCAGATACAAATTCAGATATTAACAATGTCCTTCATTTCACTTACTAAATTCCATGAGTGTGCTACAATGTTCGCAAGTATAACGTAACATTATGCTCGTTAATTCTAACGTTTATAACATTTTAATTGTCCTTACGGTTTTTGTGGCCCATTGTCATAATCCTGTCCATGTCATCAGCATTGTTCACCACATAACCAGACAGGTCCTTGATGTAAACGCCCACATCTGGCCTCTCCTTTACCTGTGAGCAACACACACACACTGCATGCTGAGTTTCAGTGGCTTGACATGTCTACTAGAGATTGGTTTGATTTTCGTTTCATGTGAGTCTTTCTTCTGTCAGTCCATCTAAGTCACTGTAACTTGTAATAGGTTTTGCAATGAACCCACAAAATATAGAGTAATCTGCGTTCATCTATTTAGTTGTTTCTGAGGAAAATTCCTATAACTCAGACCTGAAAACATTTCTGCCTAGTTTATAAACTGTTAAATTACATCAGTATGAATTTAATTCCTAAATTGAAGATTATTGCTTCCTCATTTATTTAACCATCTCAATCTTGTCACAGCTGTAGCTGGCTACATTACTGAAATTCAGAGATAATTCAGAGACATTACAACACATGCTCACTTTGTTAAAAAAATGACAATTGCAAATAATCATCACGATTTGGCCAGTGAAGCACAAACTGTATTAGCCTGAACATCAGCTTGTTAAGTGTACATTCCACTACATGTACTCCATAGCCTGGCCTTTTTTATTGATCTTCAAATATCAAAATTATATAATTCCTGTGCAGCACACTGAATAACATTCTGATAGCCATCATTCAATCACATCAATTATGCAGATAATGTAACTCTATTACTTGTCTGTTTGCATGGCTGATTGATTTCTGAATTTTCAAAATAGATAGGAACTGCAAATACAACCACAAATACAACCACAAAAGCTTAGCATTGATTTTAAGCAAAATTAAACAACTTGCCAAGCATGGTGAAAAGTGGCAAGGATTTAAATGTTAGATAGACATGTACTCAAAACAATGCTACATAGCAGTGCAGTCTATCCAAAAATTTTACAAGTAGAACAAAGTGGCATCCACAAACACACACACAACAGGGGATATTGTCCATTCAGAAATGTGCAGGACATCAATACTGAGTTCTGTTCAGGTCTTATAAAGGTACTGTACAAACAAACTGAGTCTTTTTTTGATGAGTTTAATACATTTTACTGTACTTAAGTCAAAAACTTAAGATGAACATATTTGACAGATGAACTGAAAGTAATTCTAGTTCCAAACGGGTCATGTTACAGAAAAGCTCCTGAAATGTAGGGGTAATAGACGTAACCACTAGGAACAAACATTTGGTCTCTGAGCTATAAACAAACCAAGATGCTAAGTCATTTCTATCTGTAATCTAATTAATAAGACAACACTCTTACTATCTACAGCGGATTTTTAACTACTTCTTGTTAAATGAATGGGAGGGGTTTTCTGAGAAGCACATCAAATTTTCTGCATCCTAAATGGCACCCTATGTTGAATGTAAAACACTACTTCTAACCAGAGCTCTTGATGAATATCATAAAACATCCTCTAACCTCCAGCCTCTGCATCTGGTCCTTGCCCAACAAGTCCCTCACTTCTTCATTGTAGATCTCCAAATAAGAGACGCGAACTAAAAACCTGTCAACAAAGAAGGACAGACACGTGTAATTTCAGCCCAAACTAGGACAAATTATAGCAGGCTTAAAAGGGTTGCACAACCCTGTTCCTGGAGATCTATCACCTGGTAAGGTCTCTTCAACCCTAAATTAGCACTCCTAATTCTAATAATTAGCTAACCGGGGCTGAAGTGACCTACAGGACTGTAGATTTCCAGGAACATAGTTGGGCAGTTCTGGCCAAAGCATTTTCTGTCAACAATAATTCCGCCTAGCATGTCTCAGACCCTTCGCTCCATTAGGAGCTGAGAAATAATCAAATGTTAATTCTTATAATGTTGTGTTAAACAATGGCCTGGCAATAAACCAGTACTGGTAATGTTTATGCTGGCTTGTATTAATCTCCTAACCGTGTGTCACCCTCTGCCTTGGCGATATGACCAAAAACATGGGCGAAGGAGTTGGGGATTATTCCCCTGAGTTCTGGCACCGCCCTCACTCCCTCCATGGTGAATGTCTTTCCTGTCCCCGTCTGTCCATATGCAAAGATGGTCCCTGAAATAAATGCAAGGCTTCAGTATAAAATGTACTTTTGCACAAGTCAGTTGATACATTTGTATGTCCATCGCAAACCAAACAATTATGTCCTTCATACAGGATGCTGATTAAAAAAAAAATTTAATCACAAGCTCATTTGTATGTTTGTTTCTATGAAGTAGTACAAAATTTCTATGTCAGCATCTTGTCTCTTTAAAAACTTTTCTCACTGATGGAGGGGCAAGTGGAATCATGACACGCAGTTGATACTCATACGTGAAATGATCTGGGAGAAGATTTGAAAGTGACAAGATGGCAAGATTTTGTTTTATACACCCACCAAATGACGAACTTTTAATCTCCATTTTGGGCTGGATGTGTAAAATGTTGTTTGCGTGCATAATCTACATAAGATGTCCATAGGTACATTCAGAATCATATCTCAGTTAGTTTTGAAAATCCAAATGGAAATCGTGACATTTGGATGACATTAAAGGCCCACACTGTAAAGTCAAATTAGAAAGTCTTCAAATCTCTTAAATTTTTCCACATTTTGATATTACAGCCTTTTTCTAAAATGGATTACCATAAATGAATACATCCCTCATCAGTGTACAATATAATATAATGACAAAGAAAAACAGGTTTCTAGACATTTTTACAAATATATGTTATCTCACAAAAGTGAGTACACCCCTCATATTTTTGTAAATATTTGATTATAACTTGATCTGACAACACTGACGAAATGACACTTTGCTACAATGAAAATAAGTGAGTGTACAGCTTGTATAACAGTGTAAATTTGCTGTCCCCTCAGAATAACTCAACCCAAAGCCATTAAGGTCTAAACTGCTGGCAACAAAAGTGAACACACCCATAAGTAAAAATGTCCTAATTGGTCCCAAATAGACATTTTTCCTTTCCGGTGTCATGTGTCTTGTAGGTGTTACAAGGTCTTAGGTGTGCATGGGGAGCAGGTGTGTTAAATTTGGTGTTATCACTCTCAGACTCCCTCATAGTGATCACTGGAAGTTCAAAATTGCACCTCATGGCAAAGAACTCTCTGAGGGCCCTTTTTAACAATCTAAACACACGGTGTGAAGCGCATGCAGCAAGTGTGCTTTGGGCGTGTCCAAATCCACTTTTGCTAGTTTGACGGTGGAAAATAGGGTCCATGCGCCGGGCACATGGTTCAAAAGGGTGATACTAAGTGTCATCTTTAATTCATAGGTGTTTTTTGGGCATAACATGCAATAAACAAATCAGAGATGCATACCTTGGTGCATTGCTATTATGATGCCGGATTTGCACCGTAATATTTTTGTTTTTAATCATTTGCATGTTTGTGTGCTGCTCCGCTTCCTTGTGTGTGTGTGTGTGTGTGTGTGTGTGTGTGTAACCAGCATAGTGTGCATGCGCTCTGCATAAGCCTAGATGCATTTGACTAATTTGCTGTTAAAATAACAATGACATGCTGGGCTATTGACTTTAGACCATGTTTTTGTTGGTCAATGGCGTGATCACTTTCCGATGCCTCAAGACAGCACAACAACAAGAATTACCCTGAACACACCGCCCTGTAAGACCAGCACATCCATGGGTGCAAAGATGGGTGCAGGTGCATTTGCTATTTAAACGACACGGCACTGGACAGAAAATTGACAACTGCGTCGATCTTGAACTAGAAAAGACACTTGCATTTGGGCTTTGCGCTGCATTGTGCCAGGTGAAAGATAGGGCCCAGAAGATCTGAAAAAAAAAAGAATTGTTGCTCTAAATAAAGATGGCCTAGGCTTTAAGAAGATTGCCAACACCCTAAAACAGAGCTGCAGCATGGTGGCCAAGACCAAAGGTGATGGACTGGCCAAGCATGTCTCCAGTCTTAAACCCTATTGAGCATCTGTGGGGCATCCTCAAATGGAAGGTGAAGCACAAGGTCTCTAACATCCACCAGCTCTGTGATTTTGTCATGGAGGAGTGGAAGAGGACTCCAGTGGCAACCTGTGAAGCTCTGGTGAACTCCGTGCCCAAGAGGGTTAAGGCAGTGCTGGAAAATAATGGTGGCCACACAAAATATTGACACCGGGCCCAATTTGGACATTTTCATTTAGGGTTATTCTCTTTTTTGTTGCCAGCAGTTTAGACCTTAATGGCTGTGTTGATTTATTTTGAGGGGACAGCTAATTTACACTTATACAAGCTGTACACTCACTACTTTACATTGTAGCAAAGTGTCATTTATTCTGTGTTGTTGCATAAATGTTATAATAAAATATTTACAACAAGGTGAGGGGTGTACTCACTTGTGAGATACTGTATATGTACAAACATTGAAATATCACATTTACATAAATAGAGAACCTTTCACTCAGTATTTTGTTGAAGCATCTTTCTCAACGATTACAGTCTTGATTCTTCAACAGGAGGCACCTGAATTCAATTTCAGGTTTTATAGAAAAGATAATGAATACTTGTGCAAATGTGAAAAAATCTACTGCAGAATAAGGCAATAGCATCAAAATGTGGGGGGGGGGGAATTAAAGAGGTCAGAATACTTTCCAATGAACTGTATTATTTTGTACAGGGAGGGACCTGCTCAACAGCTCCGTATTTATAACCAGTAGTCAAAACTCCTCAATGCATCTTTAATTGGCAGTCTATGCTGAAAGCAAAGGCAGCAAAAAATTGATGTGAGTGAAGGCCTCCATGTCAGATAGCATGTTACTGTGTGGCCTAGTTTAGCATGGGCTCAGATTGACAACACATTGCTGTCATTCAGATGACTTCTCTATGATAAATAGTAGTGCGTCTGTGCCATCATTTAACTCCTTGCAGATCATTACATTTACCAAACAGTCGGGTACTCTTATCAATTGATATTCTCCTCACTTACCATTGTAACCTTCTAACACAGAGTCTATTATGGGTCGGGCAGTTAGGTTGTAAACGTCCAGCTGTTTGCTGTCTGGCCCAAACACTGTGTCGAATGTGAAAGTCTTGGGGGGTTCGTGGGGAGTCTCTAATTTGTTTACGGTTATGGTCCCTCGGTTTTCATCCACGCTGACTGCCTGTTTATGGCCCATACTCTTCTCCTTCTGATTGAGCGGCCGACATCGCACCACCACTTTGACGTTGTCCATAACCTCCGGCTTGTCTATTTTGTTGCTCTGCAAGGGGGGGAAACGAGTCATGATGCCGGCCACATTGAGGATTCAGAATGTTATTATGTATCTACTGTAAAAAACAATATTAAAAGAGATAGCAAGCTATTTTCTGGGGATTGTCAATATAAATACAGCTATATAGCTGTATTTATATTGACAATCCCCAGAAAATGGGATCCATGCAACTGACTGTCTAGAAGATTAACTAGCTTTTAACTTTAGCTAAGTCGGATGTTGAATGAATCCAACTAATGGAACTAGCTAACCCGTTAGCAAGCCAATGTAAGATGTTACAGCAAACGTTATAGCTGTATACTGTACAGTACATCGTTAGCAAATTAAATAACGCGTTACAGTACCTGTCACGCTAACGTTACTGTAGTTCGCTAGATTGTTAGAAAATAGTAGCTCTATTAATGGAAAATATATGGTTGCGAGTAAGATAAAACAATATTATTAGCTAGTAGGATAGCTAAAGCAATGCATTATTAGCTAGTAGGATAGCTAAAGCAATTAATTATTACCTAGCAGGATAGTTAGCTTCAGTAACTAGACACACATTGTTGCTAGGCAGGCAAACTGATAAACATGTTGTTACTGCAGCTAGTCGGCTAAGGACCTATCTAGTTCAGCAGCTGGCTGGTCGTTAATGCAGAGACAATGACGCGTATATATTTACGTAATGAAAACTAGATGTTATTCTGCATATTTTATAATATAACGTTGATGACATTGTCTGAAATAGGATGAAACATGCCAGTAAAGCTAACGTTAGCCTTCATAAGCTAATGCTAGCAGCACATCAGGATGTAGAAGGGAGGAACCCCCTGGCTTCTGATGGAAATAAAAACCAAAACACAAAGCTTCTACTTACCGGCATTTTGATTTCAACTTGATGTTTCAGTTATATGAGACAATAGCATACACACTAAAATATCAAATGTTCTGATTTATCAAAAGGATTTGGATGCAAATGCACTGCCCATTTCATCAGTGGCCCATTTCCCCCGATGCTGATAACATTGTTGTCACGTCGGATGGTCTGAATATGCGGTTGCGCAGTACAAAGGTGTGGGGGGCAATGCACCTACTACAATTTACAGTTAGACCTTTCAGGATTTTAAGACCAAATTCAGATGGCGTTAAATAAATGCCTATCCCACGGCATTCACGCCTCAGTCATCTCTCACTGTTTTTGCACACATCAGCAGATGCAGACAGTAGGGCTGCCCAATTCTGTTCCAGGAGATCTACCGTCTTGTAGATTTTCTCTTCAACCCTAATTTAGCACACCTAATTCTAATAATAAGTTGGATGAAGCTAAATCAGCAGCTTTGGTCACAACTTGGGTTGGAGAGAACCTACAGGAAAGTAGAGGGTTGGGCAGCCCTCCAAAGGTACGTACATCAGAGCATCCAGTGCAGAGTGAGGAATAACTTCCATCACCAAGCCATTCAACAGCTGAATAGCTGTCAGGTACTGTCCTTCCTAGAAATGTGCATTTATATCTATATATAATCTGTTGAGGAAAGAAATTCTTCATCATTTACATATCCAAGACACCAATGTTGAAAATACCTATCATTGTTTTTCGTGTCCCAACTCATCTGTAATGAATCATGTTTTGACGATCATTTCTTATCAATGTGATCTTGGTTAATAAAGTTATACATTTCTATCAAAACAATAAAAAATAATTGGCTGACACCAAATATTTGAACTCTAGTGTATATTATATACAAAATTACTTTAAAGAAATTAGTAACGACTGCTTTTCTTTTTGTATTATTGTATATTTGTTACATTTGACTAAATCATTAACGTAATTATTTTTGCTGCACCTGTCATAACTTCTGCTAACCTGTATCCTTTTATATTTTATAATTTAACAGAAGCTCTTATCAAAAGCATCTTGCTATAGTGAGTACATATATTTTCATAGTTGGCCCACCATAGCAATCGACCCCTCATCCTTGCTTTTGGAAGTGCTACCTGTGGTCTGGACCCATTAGAATTTTATTTAAAATATTTAGCAATTGTATAATTGTTAATTGACCAAATGTTAAAAACAATGAAGGAATAATAATGATATGAAAAACAGGGGATTATGATCCATGCAACAGTCAATTATTTGAGTCATTTACAATGTGTCAATTATTTATTTTCAGCACTCACAAAGAGATCAAGTTGAATACATTATGGGTCATACTGTGTGTGTATTTTATATGTTCTCAGGTACGTCTTCAAAGTGCAGGCCAGAACACATATCACAGGTGTAAACTGCATTAGCAACAGCAGATTAAGAATGTAACAAATGTATGCTATAGTTGATTGAAGCATACTTTATTACCACAACATGATGAAGTTTGCATATATTTTGCCTCTGGTATAGTGGTTATTATTATTTTTCAATTATGATCTTTGTGGGCTTTATAAAGGCACTGTCTATTGTGTCTTATAGCTCTTGAAAAAGAACACTCATTCTATACGTATGTTTAATATATACAGTATAAAACATTGGTCAGAGGTGGATTTGTGAAATAAAGATTGGCAATTACCGTATCATTGGCTATACAGTTTGTACACTCATGCTTGGGCACGTCAAAATACATGAAAATATACTTTATACTCTCAGAAACTCAAACATATATTTCAACAGTTTAAAATGGATAAAAGGAATCTAAAGAACAATACACATCTTATGTATTTGGTCTTCAAATGGCAGTATAATAACTTGTAACACTAAGTGCAAAGTACACACACACGCACCCACACAAACATCAACAGATTGGATACCTCATTTGGCAGTGTCAACACATGGAGAGCATTTACTGTACATGCACACTAATAATTTAGGATTACTAATTGATTATGGCAGTGGGCTGAATTTGTAATTGTTTTTTAAAACTGGTGTTTGGTTATTTACAAACCACATGCCAATTAAAACAACCAGTTCTCTTTCATGTGACAACACTGAAGAAATTACACCTCGTCTTGCCCAATTTGGGCATTTTCTCTTAGGGGTATACTCACTTTTGTTGCCAGCAGTTTAGACCTTGGCTGAGAGTTGAGTTGTTTTGAAGGGACAGCAAATTTACACTGTTATACAAGCTGTACACTCACTATTTTACATTGTAGCAAAGTGTAATTATATCAGTGTTTTCACATGAAAAGTTATCATCATATATTTAAATGTGAGGTGTGTACTCACTTTAGTGAGATACTGTATGTTGTCATACATGCATTTGCCAGCAACAGCAGAGCAAGTGTTGGACGTCAATGAATTCAGAATAAGTATGAATCTTAGAAATAGCTCAAATACAAACTTTGTGTCCCACCAGGTGTCAAGGCAAATTAGATTATTAGCTGAAATTTTATTCCACATGTAACAATTTAATGTATTATCTTGTGCATGTAACCATACTCAGAGAGATCCACTGAAATAGAACTGCTAGAATCGGCATTCCTTTAGAAGTGAGTGTATAAGTGTACTATCAAATTTCCGTGCTCGAAAGAGCTTTTCCCATTTTAGTCAATCTATTTCGATATGGAGACCCATAATGATAAAATAACTAAACCATACAGGCAGTCAGCTAAACCTATCTAGGAACTGTAGAACACTGCTATGGAAGAGGCCAGTGTGACCACTACTCTCCTGAGTGAGAAGAACACGTCCGTCGGGCCGATGCCTGTGGACCAGGACAGGCTCTCCCTGCTTCAGGCTCATTTCTGACTCTGCCTGGGCCTGGTACGCTTTCACTACTCTGTGTCTGGGAGGAAAACAAACAGGAAACAGGTGATAAATTGTACAATATTCAATAGCCTTAAGTAAATCTGATAATTATAGTTTATGGTTTTGATATTTGTTTAAAATAAAACCTAGCTGCATTAATCCACCTTTTAATATGTACAGTCAATGTTTAGTTTTAATTCTGCTTGAGGGCAAACATGGAAATCCACACTACCTGCTAGGGCTGTTGGACTGTGTAGACCCAGGTGGCGCTGCTGCTGGTGATAATATGGGTTTCTGATTGGATGCTGGACCATCTGAGGGTGAAGGGTATGTCTCCAGGCCTTTTCTAAGAACCGGAGCTTTGCCTTCTTTTAGTATGATCCCTGGCCCGTCTCGCCCCAGGGTTAGCGATGGAGCCCACACTTCCAGGGGAAGGGGGCCAGGGCGGGCACTGGAGGGGGGCTGGCTACCTGAGGGAAGGGAGGTGGTCCTTGGTCGCAGTGGAGGAGAGTCAGGCTGGGTAACAAACCGCACTGACTTGGTGGGCTGAGGGAAAAACAATGTTGTTGTTATGATACAGCAGTGGAAAATGATAAATAATGATACATATATTATCCTTCTAATTAAGATATTAGGCTAATAAACATTCTTCTAAGCTACAGTAGTGAGAAATGTTATATTTCTACATGCAGTTGGCAGAAAATGTTATTCATTGAAGTCCTAATTATAGATTAGATAATGAACGTGGCTCGGTTCTTGTTTTGGTTGGACCTGTACCTTTCTTACTTTCTTAAAGTATCAGTATGGTTTGAATCTTGCGACTGTTTCCTACCTACACTCACCTAAAGTATTTTAGGAACACCCGTTCAATTTCTCCTTAATGCAATGATCTACTCAACCAATCACATGGCAGTTGCTTCAATGCATTTAGGGGTGTGGTCCTGGTCAAGACAATCTCCTGAACTCCAAACTGAATGTCAGAATGGGAAAGAAAGGTGATTTAAGCAATTGTGAACATGGCATGGTTGTTGGTGCCAGACGGGCCGGTCTGAGTATTTCACAATCTGCTCAGTTACTGGGATTTTCACCCACAACCATTTCTAGGGTTTACAAAGAATGGTGTGAAAAGGGAAAAACATCCAGTATGCGGCAGTCCTGTGGGCGAAAATGCCTTGTTGATGCTAGAGGTCAGAGGAGAATGGGCCAACTACTTCAAGCTGATAGAAGGGCAACTTTTACTGAAATAACCACCCGTTACAACCGAGGTATGCAGCAAAGCATTTCTGAAGCCACAACACGCACAACCCTGAGGCGGATGGGCTACAACAGCAGAAGACCCCACCGGGTACCACTAACCTCCACTACAAATAGGAAATAGAAGCTACAATTTGCAAGAGCACACCAAAATTGGACAGTTGAAGACTAGAAAAATGTTGCCTGGTGTGATGAGTCTCGATTTCTTTTGAGATATTCAGATGGTAGAGTCAGAATTTGGCGTAAACAGAATGAGAACATGGATCCATCATGCCTTGTTACCACTGTGCAGGCTGGTGGTGGTGGTGTAATGGTTTGGGGATGTTTTCTTGGAACACTTTAGTCCCCTTAGTGCCAATTGGGCATCGTTTAAATGCCACAGCCTACCTGAGCATTGTTTCAGACCATGTCCATCCCTTTATGGCCACCATGTACCCATCCTCTGATGGCTACTTCCAGCAGGATAATGCACCATGTCACAAAGCTTTAATCATTTCAAATTGGTTTCTCGAACATGACAATGAGTTCACTGTACTAAAATGGCCCCCACAGTCAGCAGATCTCAACCCAATAGAGCATCTTTGGGATGTGGTGTAACGGGAGCTTCATGCGCTGGATGTGCATCCCACAAATCTCCATCAACTGCAAAATGCTATCCTATCAATATGGGCCAACATTTCAAAAAAATGCTTTCAGCACCTTGTTGAATCAATGCCACATAGAATTAAGGCAGTTCTGAAGGCGAAAGGGGGTCAAACACAGTATTAGTATGGTGTTCCTAATAATCTGTTATGTGAGTGTATACCATACACACTATGAGAGCATGTTGAAACATAATGAGCTCAGATTAATATAAAATACAAGTTAAGTACTCATATAATTATTACATTTCATGTAATGACAATATTCAGCTTGAATCTATACAAACTTTTGACTCATTAGATCCATTCTGTGTGTGCGTGCGTGCGTGCGTGCGTGCGTGCGTGCGTGTGTGTGTGTGTGTGTGTGTGTGTGCGTGCGTGTGTGTGCGCAAATGACTGGAGCCATTTCCTTTTTAAATTGATATCATTTTTATGAACAGTTCTAAATAAATAAACCCTAACTACACATATTAAGGCATTCATAATTAGTTCAATAATAGTTTATTCATCATTAATGATTATTCCCGACCTATATAAATGTCAGGACATTAACATTGTGGTGATTTGGTAGACACTTACTGAAATTCATTATTTTAAAAACAATTTTAATAAGAGAGCCTACATATAATGAAATTCCTAATAGTTAAGTGTTTTGATAGGCCTAAAAGGCAGAGCCTACTGTACATAATATTTTCAGTGCACCCTGGAATTTCTCAGAAAAGAAACAGTAGGAAATGTCATTGGTAGAAATTACATATGCAATATGATGCTTCTTAATGTTTTAAGATTAAATATTTAAACAATGAAATACAGAAAATGTTAAAGAAAATTATAAAATGTTATTCAAAAACAGATACGGGACTTGTAGTATGAAGTTAACAATACTGAGGAATAGAAAATAGCACACAATGCTAACCCAAGCATATTTTGTCAGTGACATATCTGCTAAATCCAAATGTTTTTTTTGTGCATTCTCAATCTGAATGTTGTATAATCTGGAAAACTCTATGATAAAATCTACCCGTTGTAAAACGAAACTGTCTGCCAAAGACCGCTATTCTTTGCTACCAATTCCACCACATGGCAATGAACGCCTAAACATATACTTTTCCCAATCCTTGTCTTGTAAAAAATCTGTAATAGAAACATAAATTGATGAATATATTTCTAGGTCCTTGAAGGAGGGAACAAGGTGCGGTATAACACACTATGGGTAATCCACGTTCACACATGCATTGTCTGAATATGAATCCCCATGTTTAAACCTTGCTTCCAGGGGACAAAACTCTAGCTCGAGCCTTACCGCATGGAGACAACCTCCTCACCCACTCCTGACCCAGTTAATGGCATTGTGCTATGACGCCTGCGAGCCATGACATGGAGGTGATAAAACCTCACTAATGTGTTAGGTTAAAGCCCAGTTCCATGTCAACTACAAGCCCTTGAACAGTGCCCAGGATGCTGCTAAACCCCGTCTGGAGGAGGCATGCACCCAGCCAAGCAAAGCTGCTATATCATACTTTGGAGATGGTCACAGTAACCTAGTGAGAACATTGCTGCTCTAGACAGAAAAAGTTCTGGTTACCTAACTGGAACCCTTGTGTTTGATCCATATGCATGTGCAAAGACCTCCTGAAGAACCATGAATATGTCCATAACAGTGCTCGATGAGGGTAAAATTACATTATCTCTGCGCCAGAATGTAAATGGCCACTATTTGTATGCATTCAACACACTATTTGAGGGAGCCAGGGGTCAAGTTCATCCCACAATTCAATTACTGCAATTTTGTACCACCTTGAGGCCCGAAAACAGAACTCACTAAGATGAGTCAGGCAGCTCTAAGTTCACGTTTGACCCTCAGAGAATGAACATGGAAGATAGAGGTGTATGCTAACAAATACTGGCACGACTCCGCTACAACTAGCAAGTTGTTCACGCATGCTAGGACCCTGGTACTTCTGCTTCACAAAAGTTTCCTTGAACAAGAAAGGAAAAGCAGGAAAGTTATGGCCCGAATAGAAGGATATAGAATATTGCAGGCCAAATCGCATTAAAACCTGAAGAATATTCTGCACTTGTGGTAAATTGACACGATTATAAGTGTCCTTCAAATCGATGGCTGTAAAGCAGTCATTCAGATGAATTGAATATAGCTGAAAGGTGAATTGAATATAGCTGAAAGGTGAGCATTTTGAAATTGTAGTCACGGAGGATCCTGTCGAGGGTCTGGTGGCCCAAAATGGGATGTAGCTTCTCATCCCATGAAACGTCAGCTGTAGCAACATTTATAGACTCCCAATATCGGTATAACAAATGTTTTCTCCTCAGAACCCGAGCTTAAGTCCCTGAGACAGAATGATTGCTTGAACAGTGAGGTAGTAAGACAAGTTTATCCAAGCCACATCAGGGT
Source organism: Umbra pygmaea (assembly GCA_016801145.1). Taxonomy (NCBI): domain Eukaryota; kingdom Metazoa; phylum Chordata; class Actinopteri; order Esociformes; family Umbridae; genus Umbra; species Umbra pygmaea. Next base: position 8,200 of record JACXGM010001714.1, on the reverse strand, counting down.
GACACCATCTCGAGCACCTGCTAAGTGTGAACGGCTTTCAACAAGGAAAGATGAGAGGTCACTGATGCTTGAGGAGTCACTGCCAAGGAAGCATACCGCTTAACCCATCAGGAACAAATGGCTGAGTGGAGGGGATTCCTGCAAGGGAAGTATGTGCAAGGAATCCTCTCAAGGCATCTAAAACAAGCGTGTACAGTTTCCAATGCAGCATAGATGTAAAGTGTTTGGGGAAACTGGCGGATCTGGCAAGCCCTGCCAGTCTTACTTACAACTGACTCCATAATGGAAGAAAAATGGAGAAAGCTTAACCAAGAAATATTAGTTTTGATGTGCAAACTCAAGGTTAGAAGCCTGATGTTATCATTGCATGCAAAAAAACCTCATGGACTTTATTAGTCTAGCTTTTCACCATACTGTATCCATTAATGAAATCAAATGTTTTATCAATTTCCTCAATGAAGTAGTAAAATGGTTTTTCTAAATGTATGCAGAACTACATATAATGTTATGGAGGTAAAATCGAAGGCTGAATTGTGAATGTTTTTTCTATCCTCAGGGTTAGGTTTCAGATTAGGTTTAAAAACTAAGGGGGTTAGTGTTAGGGGTTATGGAAAATATAATTCTCCAGTCTCCAGAAAAACACAACTGTATGTATGTTACCTTCTCCGCGTTGTTTTTATAGGCATCTGGTTTCACCAGGATGGAGTGTATGGTTTGCAAGCCGTTCCCATTCGATGCTGCTTGCTTTGTCTCCAACACCTGCTTATCAAACGCCTCTCTGGCAGCGGTGTCCCTGTCTTTCATAAAGCCACCACTAGATGGTGCTGGTCCCTCAGTTATCCAGGCCAGCTTTCTGTTGTGGTTGGGGAGGAGGCTCATGTGTTGTTTCCTTCTGAGCAGTGCGGGAGAGTAGCCAGGGGCCTGAATGTGGCTAAAGTTCTGACTGTTCCTCTGGGGCTGAAGGCCTGATGTGGTGGTAGTGGTGTTGGGGTAGTGGTTACCACGCTGGGATGAGTTTTGCGATGAATTCTGACTGTGGGTCTGAAAGGCTGAGCTTGAGGAAATGGTGTGGGAATATTGTTTTCCCCGGTGAGATAAGCCTTGTATATATGAAGATTTTATGAGAAATAAAAAAATGACAAATTAGTGTGATTTGCATTGTACTGTTTTGGGTTTTCATACTGTGATCATGAATGGAGTATATATAGTATACACCAATCAGCCATAACATTATGACCACCTGCCTAATATTGTGTAGGTCACCTTTTAGCAGCCAAAACAGCAGCCCCATACTCAACAAAAATGCGCTGCACTGTGTTCTGACACCTTTCTATCAGAACCAGCATGGACTTCTCAGCAATTTGAGCTACAGGAGCTTGTCTTTTGGATTGGAAAACACAGGCCAGCCTTTGCTCCCCAAGTGCATCAATGAGCCTTGGCCGTGCAGACCCCACACCCCACAATAGCTGCAGTTTTGGAGATGCTCTGACCCAGTCGTCTAGCCATCACAATTTGGCTCTTGTCAAAGTCGCTCAAATCCTTACACTTGCCCATTTTTCCAGCTTCTTCATTTTGTCTTTAAAGTTGATGTGTTGGAAGCTAGAAGCAGGAAAAATGGGCAAGCGTAAGGATTTGAGCTACTTTGACAAGAGCCAAATTGTGATGGCTAGACGACTGGGTCAGAGCATCTCCAAAACCTCAGCTCTTGTGGGGTGTTCCCGGTCTGCAGTGGTCAGTACCTACCAAAAGTGGACCAAGGAAGGAAAAGCAGTGAACTGGCAAGAGGATCATGGGTGGCCACATGGTGCACATGGGGAGCGAAAGCTGGTCCGTGTGGTCCGATCCAACAGACGAGCTACAACAGCTCAAATTGCTGAATAGGTTCATGCTGGTTCTGATATAAAGGTGTCAGAACACACAGGGCATCGCAGTTTTTTGCATATGGGTCTGCTGTTTTGGGGGCCAATGGGACACAATATTAAAGTCATAATGTTATGGCTGATCAGTGTATTTTGTAAATATATTTGAAAAAAGGTGAGACATCAATAGCACCATCCTATAGCATGTAACTCTCTCTGATCTAATGGTTAAAGTCAATACTGTATAATGTGTGGTACTGAGAAAAAAGTTGAAAATAAGACTCTGTAGTATTGAAGTTGGCCCACTCCTACCTCTGTGTGAAGCACGAAACACCCTCCTCACTGTGTCCCATCCTTTCAAGCCCACGCCATGCAGGGACTGTCTTGTGGCCCCACCTGATGATGTCACAGGCTGCGGTGCCATAGACGCAGGCGGAACCTGTTGTCCAGTTGAGTAGCTAGTTCCATCTGAGTTGACCCGATCAAGAGCCAGGACCATCGCTGGGGTCTTGGTGGATGTGGTTCTCTTCCCTGGGACTGTTCCGGTGCCTGCGGTCACCGCCCTCGACTCCAGGAGCCTTGCAGAGGTTCTACAACCGAAAGGGATCACAAGTGTATGGGCTTCATGAGCATAGAACCAAATGCTTTTGTATTATTTCTTGAACGTGTCCTGATTGATATAAATTCAAAGTGATAAAACAGCTCAGAACAGAACCTAAAAATATATAACAAAGTCAAACAGTAAGTGTAAATCAATTAAAATCAGGGTAATCAGCTCTTGTTCACCTGAGGACGGGTGTCACATAGTTGCCGGGCAGGATGCCCACTTTGCCCGTACGTAGAGAGAGGCCTCGGAGCCAGCCCTCCTTGAAGTTCCCGTACACGCCCACCATCTCCCCTTTCCTCAGCTCCAGCTCCTCTGAGCGACGAGGCTTGTAGGAGTACAGAGCAGCACACCTAACAGAACAGGTCACTTTACAGCCATCTGACACATTACAAATTGCTTATCATTTCATATGTTTAATATGATAGCTCAGGAACAATATAGATTGATATGGAACAATCATAGATAGATATGATTAACAGGTGTTTCTCCAGTGTTATTCGCTTCGTTACTTTGTTACTTTGAGAACTTTGTGTGTAACTTTTGTTTTGTTTTTGGCCAGGTCATTTTTGTAAATGACAATTGGTTCTCAATCAGCTTACCTGGTAACATGAAGGTGAATAAAAAATACTATTACTTCAGAACTAAAGTGGTACTACTAGAATATTACTGTTAGACAATACAATACTTACAATATTTCTACTGTGTGTTACCTTTACCCAACTAGTAACTACCCTAATAGATATCACTTTTTATTAAGGCGATCTAGTTCATACAATATGTAACTAACACAGTAATAACATCATAGCTACATAAGTGTTTTATGTAACAGCTTGATTTTATAGTTGTTGTGGAATCAAGTATTAGAAAATGTAAACAAGGAATGTGTATGGTATATAGATCACTGCTGAAAGTTATTCAACATGAGTAACTAATTACTGATGTTTCAAGAAATGTCCTTGTTCTACAATTTAAAGCTGCACTATGGAACGTTCCATTCATTTGTCCTGTCCGCCCAAATTTTGTATATATATATATATATATATATATTTTATATTTCTGTTTTTACTGAACACAGGAATAATACAGGGACAGTATAAAAATTTCCGTAAATACACATTATTATTTCATCCATAAATTGCATTTGTTTCTAGTTAGATATTGTGAAATGTCTCTATTGGCTGTATTTTTTATTAATTTAAGTTGATGTTTTCAACCCATGGATCCAATATGCTAGTACTAAAACATAGTTATTGTATTTTTTGTAGTTTCCAGAAAAAGTGACATGGTGCAAGTTTAACCATTGTTTTGTATTTACACGTTTGAAAGTTATCTGTCAATTTGGTTGATTATAACTCACACCAAAATATGTCCTTTATTAATAGGGGCCCCTAAATTGACCTATTTTATGACCTTTGTCCATGAAGCTTGCTGTAGCTTTCAGCTAATTGTGGAAAAGCAGGCTTTTGGGCCTTTCTGTTGAGTTCCCAGAAGTGTTGTAATGTTGCAGTTTTGGTTTGGAATATTCTGTGCTAATTATTTTGAGTGCATTCAGAAAGTATCCAGACCTTCACTTTCTCCACACTGTCATGTTACTGCCTTACAAACTGACTACATTTATTTTTAGTCTATATACAATATCCCATGATGACAAAGCAAAAACTGTGTTTTAGAAACATTTGAAAATGTGTGGGGGTCTGCGTGGCGTAGTGGACATCCTGCACCAGGCAGCATAAATTGGCATAGCGTTGCCCGGGATTTGGGATAGATAAATCAGATTATCTATCCTGCCATGTCTCTCTCCAGCAACTCCTTGTGTTCAGATCGGTTGCCTGTAAATTCAATCAGAAAAGTAGAGTTGGTGAACGTAATCATCCCTACATGATCTGACTAAAAGCTTCCATGTTGGATGAACAGTGTGAAAACTGAATCGATGGCTGGGCAACATGTGGTTGGATGAACTACTGTATAAGCACGCCCCTATCAGCCCATAGGTCTGTACAAGGAGTTCATGAGCTGCCAGCAAAACAGGGTTAGTGGGAATTGGGATAACGAGGAAAATGGGGGGGATGAGAGAAAAGTACTTACTCAGACGTCTTTACGCAGTAATTTGTTAAAGCACCTTTGGCAGCAATTACAGGCTCAAGTCTTCTCATGTATGTCGCTACAAGCTTGGCACAATTTTATTAGCCACGTTTCTCCCATTGTTCTTTGCAAATCCTCTCAAGCTGGCAGGTTGGTTTGGAAACGTCGCTGCACAGCAATTTTCATGTCTCTCCAGAGAATCATCCCCACAGCATGATGCTGCCACCACCATGCTTCACTGTAGAGATGGTATAAGGCCAGGTGATGAGTGGTGCTGGTTTCCTTCAGATGAGATGCTTGGCATTGAGGCCAATGAGTGGAATCATAATTTATCAGACCAGACAATCTTGTTATGTGCCTTACATGCATATTAGCAAGTGTCAAGCGGGTTGTCATGCCTTTTACGGCAGAAAGCCTTTCATCATGCCATAAAGGCCTGATTGGTGGAGTGCTGCAGAGATGGTAGTTCTTGTGGAAGGTTCACCCATTTACACATAAGAGTGACCATCAGGTTCTTGGTCACCTTCCTGACCGAGGCCCTTCTAATTTGATTGCTCAGTTTGTCTATGCAGCAAGCTGTAGGAAGTGTTGGTGATTCTTCCATTTAAGAATAATGGAATGCCAATGTGTTCTTGGGGACCTTCAATGCTGCTGGACATGTTGTGTACCCTCCACCAGATCTGTGCTTCTCAAAGCTCTAAGAACAATACCTTCAACCTCATGACTTGGTTTTTGCTCTGACATGCACTGTCAACTGTCAGACCTTATACAGACAGATGAGTGCCTTTCCAAATCATATTCAATCAATTGAAGTTCACACAGGTGGACTCCAATTAAGTCTAGTAACATCTCCTCCCCAGGAGAGTCGGGATGGTTAGCGGGGGAGGGTGGTATAGGGGCTGGGGATTATGTTGGGGGGTTAAAATTGTAAAAATGTACTGATATATTTGCAGACACGGTATCTTTACTGTTATTTTTTTCCTGTCAATCTTTATAAATAACTGTATAAAAAAAAGTTGTGGTAACATCTCAAGGAATGCCCAATAAATGGAAGATGTCCTTGAGCTCTAATTAAAATAGCATAGCAGAGTATGTCAATTCTTGTGAAAAAAAAGGTATTTCTGTAGTTTTTGCTTTGTCATCCATTTTAGAATATGGCTGTAATGTACCAACATGTGGAGAAGGTGTAGTTACATAGCAATACCCATGGAACTGCATTGTTGTTACTACAGTTGGTAGTGAGTATAAACTGCTACCCTCTAGGGTAACTCACACGCTGATGGATAGATGCTGTGTAGAAGACTGCTTTGTGTCAATAGAAGCTGAGGGGTTCTGGGGGTTGGTCAGCGCCATGGTGATGGTAGGCGGGGCTTCACCACTGCTCATCTTCCTCTCACCCTAGACACAGAAATAGGAAGGACAGGATGTTATAGGCCTCTTCCTGGGGTTCCACAGGAATCAACTGAAATGATGTTTGCTGTTAAGATATTAGATTATATTTGATTCAGAATAAGCATTAAAAACACCTGGTCTTTCAGTTAAACTACTGGTGTGGCCTAGCATCGAGTTGTATTCCCTTTAAGCTGTATACTGCCGATGACCAAAATGTAAATCAATAACATCATTATACATAATGATAACACATCAATACACAAAATAATAACACATCAATAATAAAAAGACTAACACTTTCAGCAGACACTTTAACATGTTAAACAATAAGAGGTACTTATGGGTTTTATCCTGTTGTAGATGTAAGGTGAGAAAACACTGTCTGTATCCCAATTGTCACCCTATTCCTTACGTACTGCATTACTTTTTGTATGGGCCTGTTTTGGATGCCCTCTCATTGGTCCAAGTAAGCTACTGTAATATGGAAGAGCAAGAAAATGATGTTTCAGCAGAAATAAGGCAATGATCTGAGCCAGCAAAGATACTTTATGCCATCAACCAGTATGACTTTGGACATAATCTTTCATTCAAAATGATATACAGTACAGAGACTGCTTACTACACTGCAGAAGGTGCCTTTCTCATTCAATCCTTCCTCTTTATTAAAAAATGCAGGGACCCGTTACGGCTTATTAGTGCCACTTATACAAAAAGTGACCAAAATTGAGGACTGCATCTTTAACTACAGCAGAAACAGTTGAACTATGAAGAAGAGTGAGTAGCTAATGTTCTATAAAATCTGAGGTCAAAACATAGTGTGGAGCTTGATCAAGCATGAACGTGACCGGTCTCTTTTAAGACATATGGATAGTGGCAGCTCCAAAGCAGTTCAGTTACAGAATAGTCTTAAGTCTGTAAGGGCACAATACACCTTTCAAATGCCAGCACCAAACCTGCTCTGGAGTTGGTTTCGAACCGCCATGGTGCTGGCATTTCCCTAGTGTGTGAAGAATGCTGTGTGATAATAGGCAACAACATCAACGTTATGGCATTGCTACAGCTACAGTGTGCACATAAACCATTCAATATTTAATGATACGGAAAGCAATAAAACAATAATCAAAGGAAATTGAACAGACTTGCAATAAAGGTGCGAAAATTATGAAAATAAATGTTTAATTAAACATTTAATAATGTAGTATGCTTTGTTTTTATTATGTTTCAAAACAAGTGCAGGTTTTGTTTATTTTGAGTTTGGTCTGGACCGTAGTGTACCCTTATAATAGTAGTCTTATAATAAAGCTTTTAATTAAATTATTTGAAAAACAGACTCATGGGTTTATTTTTTGTTTCTAATCTTCCGAACAGCCACAAATATTTGAAACAAAGCAAACGATTTTCGATCGTTTCTGTTATCCGGCATTGAATCGTGTGACCATATTCACTAATTAAATTAATAGAGTTGAATATTAAAACAAAATGAATATAACAAAATACATGAATTATTATACCATTTACAACATAATATCTTAGGACTTGCTGCATGAACAGACTGGGTTCAAAGTCAAACTTGACTAACAAGGAAAACTAACCAATTAGAGTAATATTTTTAACTGTTTAACTGAAAAAGATCAGGGCCCGGTTCCCCGATAACGTTCACTCTTAGCCCGCTAAGAAGACTCAAAAAGATATATCTTACCGAAGTTGTTTACATTCCTAAGTGTGTTCCCCAAAGTCTCCCTTAGGAAGCTTCTTAACACGCTGTCTCTTAAGTGCAACATTACAAAGGCGCTGTCCCAAGGGAAGGTGCTGAATGTGTTGTCATCGATTGCTCAGGAATCTATTTTTCAGTTCACGCGAGGTGCAATACGGTGTTAAGAAAGACAACACGTAATATGTAAATGAAACAGTCCTTAAATTATTCCAGTAACATTTATTTTAGCATAGTTTAAGTTATCAGTAAAATATAGACTTATTAATTAAATTATCAAATTGTCAGTAATGTGTTCATACGATATGTAGTGACTGGTAGACGAACCGGGTATCCCTCGCTAATCATTTACTCTCCTCCTTACTACGCGCATTTTCATTAAAAATACTTGATCATCAACAAGATTGTATGTCATTCTGTCATCCTTAATGAGTCAACAATTGATTCTCTATTGCCATTGGAAACCTACGCATAAAATCTTGCTCTATCTATGAGATACCTTATTTATCCACAAGGAAATTAAGCAGTGTCAATCTAAGTGCACATTCA
>JACXGM010001713.1:0-43662 GCA_016801145.1 Umbra pygmaea | reverse complement strand
CTGTTATGTCATAATAATAGAAATATCTGCCAATACACACTGCCACTCAAAGCTTTTTAACCCTGATTTTTCTAGTTTTTATTGACATTTGAGTTGTTCAAATCAAGTCAATAACCTGAAATGGTACAAAGGTAAGCGGTAAGATGCCAGAGGTTTAAAAAAACACTGAAATATAATGTACATATCAGAGTTATCAATAAATGCCTTTTCTAGGAAACAAGTAATGGCTTAACAACTGACTGCGCAAAGTAAATTGAGTGTTGATGCTAACAATTCCTACAGATGTCCCTACGTTTGTTGATGAAATATATACAAAACGTCTGTTTGTATAAAAGCAGGTGTTTATACACTCTTATTCATTATTTGGACAGTATTGTATTGCAGGAAGAAGTAGTATATTGCTGTCAAAAAGGTGAAACAAAAATCAATCAACAAAGGAAGACACACAGACCATTATAACCCTTAAAAGTATAGGTCTTTCCTTGTGAGAAATTGCAAAGAAAGCCAAGATGTCAGTGAGTAGTTTCCTAAACAATCAGAAGGCACTTGGAATTCATCCTGTGCATAAACCGACTAAAGGCTTCTGTGTTGGGCGAACAGCGTGAAAATAATCGGTGGCTCAGGCGACATGTGGTTGGATGAACCATGTGCGTGCCACTTCTCATCCCACAGATCTGTACAAGTTGTTGCGGAGCTGCCAATAAGGCAGGATTAGAGAGGGAATTGGGAAGGGAGAAAAATCTAGAGAGAAAAAAAAATATAATAATAAAAAATAAGAGGTCTTGGCGGACCCAAAGCCACAACAGAATGAGAAGTTCATGAGAGTCGACAGCTTGCATGATAAGCAGCTCACAGGACATCATCTTCAACAGCTCAATACTGTTTGAAGGAAGCAATTCTCAGTTTCATCTGTAACGAGAAGACTTTGAGCTTCAGGTTTGACAGGTCAAGTGGCAATAAGAAAGCCAATGCTGAGATAAAAAAAATAAGAAAATAGGCTTGCCTGTGAAGCACCACCTTTGGACTACTGAAGACTGGTGAAAGGTCTTATGGGCCTTGGGATGAATCAACATTTGAAATCTTCAACTCATGATGCAGGGTTTTTGTACATTGAAACAATGGTTCCTCACTGTGTAACACCAACTTTCTAACATGGAGGAGGACGCGTAATCGTCAGGGGCAATTTTGCTGGATCCAGAGTTGGCGACTTGCGCAGAATGAGTGGCATCCTGAAACAAATGCGCTACCACAGCATTTTGCAGCGCCATGCAATACATTCTGAGTTACACCTAGTTGGTTATGGGTTCATCCTACAGCAAAATAATGACCCAAAACATATCTCCAGGCTATATCAGAACTACCTTTGTAGAAAAGTAAAAGATGTTAGGCTTCATATCATGGAATATCCATCACCGTCTCCAGAGTTAAACAGCTGGTTTGGAATAAACTGGGCAGAAGGGTGAAAACAAAGCAACCTACCAGTGCAACACATTTCTGGAAACATTTTCTATTTCCATTGTAGAAAGAAGGCTATGAATGTGATCAGCTGTTACATTTGCAGAAGGTGGCTACTTTTCTATTGAGACATTCAACTGTGTACATTTCAATAAAAAAGGCAAAAATCGAGATGTTTCAAAAGTGTGTGTATGTGTGTGGCCCTGACAAAATAATTTCTTATGGAATTAATAGGTGAGATGTCTCCTAAATGTTCTCATCTAAAGACATTTCAGATGGTGGAGTATGAGGATGAGCTGGACCTGCTGGCTGTTGTCCATGTGACTAACAGAGGAGATGAAGGACAGGCCCTTGTCAGTCTCCATGACAACCACACTGGAAGGTTACTGAAGAAGGTTCCACTCATGGAGTCATGGGATGTGGTGAGTTCATTATAATAAACATAACCAGTAGCCTGTTTCACCATCCAGACAGCGTCACTTTCTATTCTCCCAACCGAATGTAACATAGCAAAATAAGGCTGGTCAAACAAGGCTAGTGTACATTTTTTTCAATTACAAAATATATTCTTTATACATTATAAATAAATGATTTTTCTTTTCTTGTTTCAGACATATAGCCATGAACTGGTCTTTGACAGAGATACACTTGTTCATATTGAGCAAAGGAAGAATAATAATTTCTGCTGCCATGTCTACAAAATAACTTCTGGAAAAGTAGATTGAGTAGAATTATCACCTGGTGCTGGGATAAACAATGATACATTTCTTTCAATTGCTAATGCAATTTTGAAAAAGGAATCCTGACAATAAATAGTTCAATGTGTTTTTCATTTTTATATACATTCTTGGCTATGTTGTTTTCAATATGTGTACTTTTTTATTTTATTTTATTTAACTAGGTAAGCACGTTGTGAACAGTTGATCATTTTAAAAGGCGACCTGGCCACGATAAAGCGCCAATGTGCAGAAGACATAGTTACACATGAATACACAAAAGAAGTACAGAATGTAAAAAAAACAAGAACACAGTGTGCATATCTTAAGATTAAACAAATACTATAATGTGTCTACTTGTCTATAATTCGAACTGGACTGGACTAAATTAAATGTTTAGGAAGTAAGGCAATAACGTAGTTTACAAGATAGCGTGTTCTGGTTTTATAACCTAAGTACTATTTTTATAACTTAAAAAGCGTTTTCCAGGCTTTTAGTTTTATGTGCAGTATGGTTGGGCGTTTTGTAACAACGGAGTTTACACAACTTGAAGGCGTCACAACCCATCCCCCTGAGTAACCTCTTGAAATTCCTCTAGTTCGAGCCATTTCCTCAGTTTATACCAGTGTTCGCATTGGCTCGGTCAGGTATGGCGATGGAGAATTTCAAGCAATTCCTATTCGCCCTGGCAGCCGCAGTGTCCGTTGGTTTTGTGGCGATCATTTTTGTTTTGAGATGGGTATTGTACTTTAAGGAAGGTTTAGCATGGGATGGAGGAGCGGCCGAATTCAACTGGCATCCAGTTTTAACCGTTAGCGGGTTTATTTTTATGCAGGGTATTGGTGAGTTTACTTATTGTAACACATTTTAGTAGCGTTGCGTTATTTAGTTACGCTTATTATTCTATATTTTACATTGATTGTAAAAGTTATTTTGAAAACAAAGAACAGATTACCGTCAAGTTTAGGGGAAAAGCCACAATGTAGCCCCATTTTGGAGAGACATTAATACTATACTTAAAACTAGACATTGTTTTGATACATTAGCTTAATTTTCGGTTTTGTGAACGAACGTAGTCTACTACCACTGTATACTTTGATGTGTTTTTCAGTAAATCAGCCTTGGTAATTACGTTTTAGTGAATTTGTTTAGTCAGTTATTTTCCTCTCACATTTCAGAAACTGTTTGTTTTATTTTACTTAATTAAGAGTGCGTGCTAATTAAAAATGCACCACGCGATTTTGGCCACAGCTTGTATAAGTGGCGCTATTGGACTAAATAATTCCCGAATATTGTATATAATGTCATGCGTTTGTGCACGATGTTATCAAAACAAAAACATTTAAAAATAAGAGTTCATGCACATATAAAGTGCATATTACACACATAAGCCGTAATGAATTTAAACCCATGTTGTTAATTGCAAAAGTCTCAAACTGTATCTTTAAATATGGATTTTTATTTACAGTCAGATTAATTTGTTTATACCATACAGGATTGTATGCACAGTGCAGTTTGTAAGGATGTGCATTTTGAAGTTACAAATGTATGAAAATTGGTCATTATAATGCTAACGTAGACGTCAAGTTTTCACAGTGATGCTTGTTAACCTTTATCTCATTAAGCTTTTGATTACTGTCTCAATAAATTCAACTAGTTATATAAAGGTGTATTAAATTACTTCCTTGATACTCAACACCATACCATACATCAAATTGGTTTCCACGACCAGTAAATTGGTATCTATATGGCCATTGTGTAAAATCCAGAACTTCACTGATACAGCAACTTGGATTGGTGTTGTGATTTGTCCAGAACCATTATAAAAGCTGTATAAATTTAATGTATTTTTGACTCGCCTCATTTTGACCCTGAGAAAACAGGATGTTCATCTCTAAAGTGCCAGTTTAATTTATTCCATGTGGAGTGAATCCATTTGAATGACTGAACATTAGTTGAATAAGTGCTTCTTTCTTTTAGCCATTGTTGTTTATAGGTTGCCATGGACCTGGAAGTGCAGCAAGTTTATGATGAAGTTGATTCATGCTGGATTAAACATATTGGCCTTCATTTTTGCTGTCATATCTCTGGTAGCAGTATTTGACTTCCACAACTCACAAAGTATTCCCAACATGTACAGCCTGCACAGCTGGGTGGGGCTAGCAGCTGTGATATTATATTCACTACAGGTAATTACATAAATGTATTATAAGCAAAGTCTTTTTCATAGAGCAAATTCAAAGTCTGTGACTATTAACACAGTTAAGATAGATCATTGGATCAAATTTCAAGTGGCACTCTCAAGCTAAAATGTCCACATAAGTTGTGTATATTGATTTGTGACACGTCATCAAAACCAATCGTTTTTAAACATATCATTTCATAGGTAACAAGAAATTACACCTCTAGTCCAAAATTGGAGGTTGAAAAAAATCTCTAAAATCCTAGACTGCAGGTTTAACATTCAGGTAGTCATAATTGGCTTTGGTTAGAATAGATCACCTAGTCTGCTTATATTGCTTTAATAGTCACTAACTTTGCACAGCCAAATGTTGCCTGACAATGAAAATGTGTGCTTGACTTATTGCCCACCAAGTGTACATACAAGAGTAGTAAACTTAAAAAAATTGATTCTAGCTTCTTAACTACAGTTTTAAGTGTAGACACTGGGTTTATCAATGTTGTGGCATATTTGACTCATTACAATGCTTGACAGTGTTATTTCTGTTTCTTAACTGACCAGCTTGTCCTTGGGGTCTGTATCTACCTGATACCTCTTACCCCAACAAACCTGAGAGCTGTGTTTATGCCCCTGCACATATACAGTGGCCTGTTCATCTTTACCAGTGTCATAGCCACTGCACTTATGGGCATCACAGAGAAGCTCATTTTTGGCCTGTAAGTTTTACAAGGCGGGAAAAACACTAACTCACTTTACGGAATCATTTTGTCAAAGTACATCCCAGCTAATGCTCTTTGTCTTTCAGGAAAGATCCTAAGTACAAGGACTCTCCCCCAGAGGCCACCTTTGTAAATGTGCTAGGAATGCTGATCGTGCTTTTTGGAGCAGTCATCCTGTGGATTGTAACTCGCCCCTCTTGGAAACGTCCCAGTGAACAGGTCCTGCTCTCCCACCCTACTAATGGGAGGGAATCAGATGACACCAAAGTTGGCATTACCCTGTCTCAGCCAACTGACCAGGTTGACACCGAAGGCAGTAGAGAGGCCAGGAGAAGGAGTGGTAAATTGGAGGACTCAGGACAGGCTGACTGAGTAACATAACTGCTGCTTTTGTCTGTCTTTCTGTTGAAGCTTTTTAAGATTTAGTAATCTACTGTCATTTAACAATAAATGTAAATATTTGTATTAGGCTTTGTCCCAAATTGCACATTGATGAATTGTTTCCAAGGGTCCCAGTATTTGTTTTGTTGAATAATTTAGCATTTGATGGCACAGAATGTAACATTGTGATTTTGTTATGTACAGTGCCCTCTATATGTATTGGGAAAGTAAAATGAAAATAGCTATTTTTGCTGTACAATCAAGGCAAGAATATGAAATAAGTGTAGATACTGTCACGTTTTAATTTTTGGAGAAGGAGTGGTAAATTGAAGGACTCAGGACATGCTGACTGAGTAACATGATAACTGCTGCTTTTTTTTTGAATGACCTCTGTTCAAAAGTCTGCATACCCTCAGCTCTCAGTTAGGTGTATTGGGTGTCTGCGTGGCATAGTGGGCTAAGTCGCTGCATTGCAGGACAGTCTACGTCATGATGGTCATGGGTTTGAGTCTTTAGCAGTTACACTTCCCTTTTTTTATTATGTTAACTATACACCACCAGCTCGGTTTAATTATACATTTTCTATTTATAGAAAGGGATTAGATCAGTTGACATCAACAGTCACACATTTGAAGAAAAAATTTACATTTAGCAAGCACTGAAACATAATGTACATATCAGAGTTATAAATAAAGGCCTTTTTCAGGAAACAATTAATGGCTTAACAACTGACAGCTGTTCTCCAGTGCTGGAAGTAAATTGAGTGTTGACGCTAACAATTCCTACAAATGTCCCTACGTTTGTTGATTACAAACCCTCTGTTTGTATAAACCATGTGCGCACCCCTCGTCATCCCATTGAAAGGGGAGGAAAAAAAGGGGGGGTCACAAAAAACTAACAATGGTGTATTGCCCCCTTTAGTAAGTAAGTGAAATTTATTTATATAGCACTTTTCACAAACAGAATCAAAAGTTCTTTACATAAAACATACAATAAAATACATATTAGAACCAAGTATAAAGTCAAAAATTAATAGATAGTAATAGAGATTTTAGAGCTCTTTCAAAGGCCTGTTTAAAAAGTTAGGTCTTCATCTGATTTTTAAAAGAATCCACAGAGACACCACACCATAATGGGATAAAGCCAGAGCGTTCCAGATTCTCAGTGCTACGGACTCAAATGAGTGGTCCCCACAAGTCTTTAACCGGGTGCGAGGAACAGTGAGGAGATTAAGCATTTTAGCCCTTAGGGGGCGTTATGATGATTGGGGTTGCAATAGGTTGAACACATGCAGGTGACTGGCCAAGCAGTGATCTGTATGTGAGAGTGAAAATCTGGAACTGAATCCTATATTTGACAGGTAACCAGTGGAGAGATTGTAGTACAGGGGTGATGTGAGACCATCTTGATGACCTAGTAAGTAGTCTTGCGACAGCGTTTTGGATGGACTGAAGGCGATTAAGGGCAGACTTACTGAGTGCAGACAATACTAAGTTGCAGTAGTCAATACAAGACAGATGAATGCATGTATGAGCATCTCAAGTTTAGCAGTAGAAACTACAGATCTCAGTTTAGAAATGTTTCTTACATGGAAAAAAGTTCTGGTCAGTTGCTTTACATGTATATCAAGCAGATTCAATTTATCAAATGTCACCCCTAAGTTGCTCAGGTTAGACTAAACCGCGGATGAAAGAGGCCCAATACATTGTATGATTGTGGGAATTATTTTTTCTAGGGCAACAATCAGAACCTTGGTCTTATCAGCATTGAGCTGCAATGAATTTACTGCTAACCAGTCTAATAGCATTGAGACAGTCCAAAAGCCTAGGAAGCCTGGAGGCCTGACTGGGTTTAAATGAAAAATTAAGCTGGATATCACCCACATATAACTGGTAAGCAATATTGTATCTGTTTATGACCTGTCCCAGGGGCAGCAAATATAAAGAGAAGAGCAAGGGCCCCAGAACTGAGCCCTGTGGGACAACGCAGGATAGTGGAGCAGACTCTGACACATATAGTCTCCTTTAGAGACAGTATAACTTCTGTCGGCAAGGTAGGATGAAAACCAGTATAGAGCTGTGCCTGATATACCCACCCAATCACGTAAACTTTCGATTAGGATGTGATGATCTACTGTGTCTAATGCCAAGTTGAGGTCAAGAAGTACCAATACCGAACAATCACCTATATCAGTGGAAATTAGAATATCATTAGAAACCCTCAGAAGTGCAGTTTCTGAAACCCTGATTGAAATTTAGTTGGTTAGCCACAACCTTATCTAGCACTTGACAAAAATGGGAGCTTCGATAAACATCTGTAATTGTTTGGCAGAGCAGTATCTAGGTTGTTTTTCTTTCAAATGGGCTGGATAGTAGCATGCTTAAAGTAGGAGGACATCTATCCTGTCAACAATGAAAATTGTAGCTGAAATAGCAGTAATTAGCATAAATGACAGCATGCAGTTGTTTGTGATAATTGTCTATGAGGTCCTGATGCAGATGATACAGCTGTCCATTCGTCTTGGCCAAATGCCTGACCTGCATGAACCGCATATATGAGATCTCCTCAGAGTGGATTGATGATATTAAGGTCATGAGACTGTAATGGCCACTCCAGAACCTTCACCTTTTTCTAATGTAACCACTGGAGGGAAAACTTGCCTTGTGCTTAGGGTCATTGTCATGCTGAAAAGTCCAAGAGCATCCCATGCACAGCTTTCATGCAGAAGAATGCAAATTGTCTTCCAAAATTGTCCGATAACATGCTGCATTCATCTTGCCATCGATTTTCACAAGGTTCCCTGTGCCTTTAGAGCTCACACCCCCCCAAAACATCAGTGAGCCACCACCATGCTTCACAGTAGGGATGGTATTCTTTTCATTATAGTCCTTGTTGACCCCTCTCCAAACATAGTGCTTATGGTTGCGACCATAAAGCTCAATTTTGGTCACTCCAAATTACAATGTGCCAGAGGTTGTGATGTGTGTCAAGGTGTTGTCGGGCATATTTTAGCCTGGCTTTTTTATGGCACTGGCACAGTAAAGGGTTCTTTCTGTCAACACGACCATGCAGCTAATTTTTGTTGAAGTATCATGAAATTGTGCTCCTTGAAACAACCACATCGTCTTTTTCCATAGCTGCCTGTGTGTCTCCCAAGGTTACCTGTGGGTTTTTCTTTGTATCCTGAACAATTCTTCTAGCAGTTTTGGCAGAAATCTTTCTTGGTCTACCTGACCTTGGCTTGGTATCAAAAGATCTGTGAATCTTCCAATTCTTAATAAGTGATTGAACAGTACTGACTGAAATTTGCAAGGCTTTGTATATCTTTTTATGTCCTTTTCCAACTTTATGCAGTTCCATTACCTTCTTACGCAGTTCTTTTGACAGTTCTTTTCTGCTTCCCTTGGCTCAGTAACTAGCCGCCCAGTGCATCCAATTGAGAGTTAAAAAACTCATTGCTTATTTATACACAGACACTAATTGCAATTTCAAATGCCACAGTTGTGGGAAATTAACCTTTAATTACCATTTTAACCAGTGTGTCTGTAACAAGGCCATGTACCCTTTTGATCAGGGCCATTTCTGTTATCAGTCAAACAGCTGTGATAATGAATGGCCTCATATGATCTCTATCGTTACATAAGAGTCAGATTTTTGCATGAAAAGTCATTTTGTCAAAACCATTGGCGAAATTTCCCAATTTCTGCCAGGGTATGCAAATTTAGGAGCACAACTGTTCCATATCATAGGGTGTCTAGATTCAGCTTAGCCATGGTAAATTGGTAGCATATCTCAAATCCCAGATATTTCTTATTGCTTGTATGAAGTGGTTACCAGCGCAATTAAAGCAGTAAAAATGTCTAATACACCAAAACCAAGCATTGTCTAATTAGCATTCAGGGTTCAAAACCAGCTAATTTAAAAATGTAATTAATGTGTAGTACATCGCCAATATTCCACGATATGGGCCTGTTCCTTATGAACGACCTAAGTGGAGTGTCCGGATACAGATATTTCTCGTGGTATGACCACGGTATTGACCATTTTAATATCGTTAGTACATTAGCTGTAAACTTTGTTGGCCTTTTTACTGCAGTCTTGCTACTTTGACCAGACAGTGCTCCCTACTGGCGCTTTATGCTTATTGGCCAAAAAATCTCTGCTGAGGAGGATGTCAATCTGATTGTCCCTCTTCGGCATCCGTTGTGTTGGTGTTTCAGGAAAGGAGCTTGGTTCAAGCAATTGGAAAGCTAAAAGAACTCAGGTTTGTTAATTAAATTTGATTAAGTAAACATGATTATCGATGCTCCATACACATTTTATATTTCTTTATGAACATTTTATTACGTAGATAGCGTTCCCAATTTATATTTATTTGCGTTTAATTGAGAGCCAACTAAAAGTGTGTTTGCATGACGTTAGCTTGCCTTCCCCCTGCAGTACAGGCCGAGTCTGCTACAGTACAGTACTACTCACTTTACCATAATACCATTAACTAACGGGTCATCTCCTACAGAGTTCAATACGACTTTACATTTTAAGTGAAGGTTACATGTACTATACGCAACTAAAGTTAGATTCCTAATCAATAAATGCTTTCATCTGGAATTTAGAATGCCAGGTGAGACATTGTTAGTATATTAGCTACCTAGCTATGACGTTAACTCACCACTGAGTCCAGCTCTACTGTCTACAGACTATAAGCTAGTAGTAGTAGCTGTGTCGGACACTGTCTGGGTGGGGCCGTAACTAACCTTAGCTATAGTTTTAACGATAAGTTATAGAAACAATAGGCCTGCCAGTCTAACTTAGTAAAATACAACGGACATGGGTTGAATTTAAACACCTAATTTTAGTGCTCCGTACTATTTGTGTAGTAACTCTGTAACTAACTCACATAGGGAGGGAAGTTAGGTACAGTACTGTAGATACCGGACATCTACAGTAGGCAACTACTGTAACAGCTACCAGAGCTGATCAAGTTAAGTTACAGGAGCTGAGAGCTGAAGATGCTGCTTACTGCTTGACCACAGTGTCTGTGGGTAGACTAGACTAAAGTCCTGAGAATTACACTAGTATTGCTCTCTACAAAGTTTGCTGCTTCAGTGTTCTTAGATCTTTTTGTCAGTAGTTACTATGCTATACTATACTTAAGTGTAATTACAAGCACACCACAAGTGTCAAAGGCTTTTATTGACAATTACATAAAGTTTATGGAGAGTCAATATTTGCAGTGTTAACCCTTCTTTTTCAAGACCTCTGCAACCCGCCCTGGCTTGCTGTCAATTTCCTTCTGGGGCACATCCTGACTGAGGGCAGCCCATTCCTGCATGAGCAACGCTTTGAGTTAGTCAGAATTTGGGGGTTTTGTTTGTCCACCTGACCACAAGTTCTCAATGGGATTAAGGTCTGGGGAGTTTCCATGTTTTGGTCCCAGAGCCACTTAGTTATCATTGCCTTATGGCAAGGTGCCCCATCATGCTGTAAAAGGCTTTATTTCTCACCAAACTGTTCTTGGATGGTTGGGAGAAGTTACTCTAGGATAGGGGTGCTCATTCCTGCTTCTGGAGAGCTGCGTCCTGTAGGTTTTCATTCCAACCCCAATTTAGCACACCTGGTTCTAATAACTAGCCAGAAGAATAGCTTAATCGGGTAGTTCACAACTGGGGTTGGAGAGAAGACCTACAGGACAGTAGCTCTCCAGCAGCAGGATTGAGCACCCCTGCTCTAGGGGGATGTGTTGGCACCATTCTTTATTCATGGCTGTGTTTTTAGGCAAAATTGAATGGTCTCAGGATGCTTGACTGTTGGCATGACACAGGACTAATGGAAGCGCTCACCTTGTCTTCTCCAGACCAGGCTTTCCTCCTAAAGTCTTTGCCTCACTGTGCGTGCAGATGCACTCACACCTGCCTGCTGCCACTCCTGAGAAAGCTCTGTACTGGTGTTGCCCCGATCCCGCAGCTGAATCAATTTTAGGAGATGGTCCTAGCACTTGCTGGACTTTCTTGGGCACACTGACTCCGTCACAACAATTGATTATCTCTGAAATCTTTTGACCACAAATGTAGAGGACTACTTGCTTGCGTTCTTGATGCGCAAATTGCTCATTGGTTAGAGTCAGACTTGTAGTCGGAAGGTTGCTGGTTTGATTCCTGACTGTGCCAAATGTCATTGTGTCCTTGGGAAAGGCACTTTACTCTAACTTGTTCCGGGGGAATGTCCCTGTACCTATTGTAAGTCACTCTGGATAAGATGTAAGTGTAAAATGTTTTTGGGTTCACAACTGATTGTTGGCTAACTTCTACCTTGATTTATTTATTTATTTTTGGTTAACTTATGGTTTCATTTTTATAGTTATATTTTAGGAATATAAGCTATGCACTATAGTATACTAATATTTGCCTGCATTGCTGTTAAATGTAAACCATTCCCTGTTGTCGAAGTCTACGTTTATTAACACTGTTAAAATAAGCTAATGTCAGCTGTTGTTGTTTGCAAAATCTTTACTTTTGCGTCACTACATATTGTTAGTAAGTCAAGGTGGTTCGTCAAATTTAATTTGCACGGATATTCACGCTGCTCAGACCATCTGAAAAGGAGGCATAGAAACCTACCTACTGCTTGAGTCCTTTCAAAATGAAAGCTTTGCAGTCTCCACCGGTTCTCTTGTGCAAGTAGTGCAATTAAAAAAACTGTCTTCAAGTGGTCCTTGGGTCTGCTATTGAAAGGGTCAGATGCTCCAGAGTTTGAGGCCTGATATTCTGTACGCACAGATAATAAAGCCTCTCTTGAAATGATCGATCTAATCTCTCTCAAAGCATACTGTGAAGTTAGAGTTGAGCATACAAAAGAGCCCCGAGTGGAGCTTGGACCAGAAGAGGGATTTGCAGTCCAGGTGGCCAGGACCCTGCTAATGTGCACTTGAGCCGTATGATTTGTGCCCTTCAGAAGATTTTTCATGATTTAATAATAGAAAATGATAATACCAGTGGTCTCATTTAAAGCGTTTGACCTGGTAGATTGGGTCACCAGCAGCATAGCACCCTGCATCCACAAATGGTTTGCTTCTGAACCTAAACAGGATGGGTGCTGCTAGTTCCATGGAAGGAGAACCATATGCTGATGGAAGTGGAGTTGTAGGGCCAGTATGGGGAACTGTTTCTTCAGGTCTCTATCAAATCCAAATTCCCCAGGGCAGTGAAGGGGCAATTGCCCATGGCACTTATTGTAAAAGTAGGGGTATTAAACCTGGTGTCCTGTCAAAATTTCCAATCTGACCCTAATCCCAACATGGCTACCTCATGCTCCCCAGCTTCTAATTGGCTCATACTCACCTTGTTCGTTTAACTATTTCCCAGTTCATTGCTGTACATGAGAATGTGTTCTCAGTCAACTGGTAAATTGACATTAAATGAAGAACAAAATAAATGGAGAAAAATGCAATTTTAGATTTGCTGACCGCTGTCAAATGCTGTAGGCAATCTAGGTTGCTCTGAAGTGTTTTTGTGGCTAACAGCGGCGGGAACATGTCAGACAAGAGCGAGCTGAAAGCGGAGCTGGAGCGAAAGAAGCAACGACTGGCTCAGATCAGGGAGGAGAAAAAGAGGAAGGAAGATGAGCGGAAAAAGAAAGAGGTAAGAACCTGCTTTTATGATTTCAGTGACGCTACAGCCTGAATGTGGGGACAAGCATTAGACAGCCTGTTCAAAGTGGACATTACTGAAAACCACTGGGCATGATCCCTAATGCCCGAACTCACCCGGGAATATAATTTTCACGTATCCCAGTAATGTCTGCCTCAATTTGTAGCTTCGCCAATCAGACTGGAACTCTCCGTCCAATCTTCTGTTCATCATGCTTACAGACGGGTAACCGATGCATCTGCTCTGCTACCCTTCTAGGCTGACCTGAAGAAAGACGCCGTCCCACTAGATGACTCGGACTTGGAGAAGAAACGACGTGAGACAGAGGCGCTTCTTCAGAGCATGGGCATCACTTCAGCCGACGTCCCTGTTGGTGAGAATCCACGTACCACTGCAATCTAATTTATTCACGATTTCTGTTCATTTACTTTTGTCGCAAGAAATGTTCCGATTAAAAATGACTTTCTATGCTAAGTTGCTCCTGGAAAATTATCATCTTGATAGTTTCAGTCTAACCCGCATTTTTAAAACATGATTTTATTAAGTAGCAAGTTGATAGTCTGAATCCAGTACATATGTATGTTTGGATTGAACCTACAGGATGGTACATCTCCAGCTACAGGTTTGTAGACCCCTGTTCTATTTCAACAGAAAACTGAGAAATGCTCAAGAACTAAAAAAAAGGCGGACATAATTAATGTGGAAGAACATTGTTCCCAGCTAACAGAAGGGGGCAGAAGTGGTCCATAGTACGTTCATTAATGTTGCCTTTTGGGTGGCTGGACAAGTCAGTGTAGCCCAGCAGCTTTGTAATAAAAATAACACCTCATGTTATGTTTGACTCAATAAATACAATGAATTTTAGTATGCCAAGAGCTCTTTTCAAATGGGAAAATTCTGTAGAAAATAAAATGGCTTAAAATGTCATTGACATGATATTTATCTTGTTTGTAAGACATTTTGCTTCACAACTAACATGTCTCATCCACTTTTGTTTGGTATGTTGAAGCATGTTTTAATACTAATGTTGTTAATGTTGAAATTAACTTCATTTTACGTGATGCCGCATGAAATATAATCAATTTTATTTCTTTCTCTTTTTTGCTGCTTGTACCTTACCCCCTCCATCTGCCTTTTTGCATGCTGCATTAATGTTGTTTATTTACAAATTATTTATTTTTTACCACTGCTGGCACCCCAAAACCTACATGCTTTTGCACCATTGTGAACAGGCCAGGCTCTGCGCGTAGTAACAGAGGATACCTGTCTATTTCACTATCTAGTCCCTACGCCCATGTCTCCAACATCCAAATCAGTGGGCACGCCAAGCGAGGCAGGCAGCCAGGACTCTGGCGATGGGGCCATGGGACCCAGGTACAAACAGCTCCCCTTTTAATGTTTTAATGACAAAATGCTTTCTTTTTCCCACTGCAAAGAGCCTTCATCCAGTAAGCACCACGCAGCGCCACTGTAATTTAGGTTGCGGTGCATGCTGGGGCTTTTAATTGTAGGAATGAATGAGCGACTGTCTCTACTGATGTCTGTGTCATTTTAAAGGCTTTGTGCTTCACAGGTTGGTGCAGGTTTGTTCTCTATAAATCCTTGTCACAGCTGGAAAAGGCGTTTGTGTATCCAGGTTGTTATTAAGATTGCCATTCTTGCAATGAAATTGAAACAACATTTCTATGAATATTACTAGATTGACACACTTACATTTGAATCCCATGGAAATGTAGAGTTTGTAAAACACAGTAGTGTTTTCAGTCTCAAACAATGAAAAATTATTTTCCATGCAGTCTAACATCTTTCATGATGCACTTGCTGGATTCAACTAGTTTTTCCATTGCCAGAAATTCCACATTGTTCAAGCTGCTTTGCCTATAACAGTACAGGGTAAACCCATGCATTTAAATGTGTACAACTAATACTTCGTAGCCAGACCATGCCGGCACATTTGGTTATATACTGTCTATAGAGAATGATGACCAGCGTATGCTGAGGGTGTGCACGTTTATTTTGTTTGTGTGCTGTTGAATTAGGCCGGTCCTAAATGAACAATAAAACAGCAGGGCTGTGGGGTGCCTCGGGGACTTCTTAACCCCTAATTAGAGCCCTGTCCGTCTGCTGAAACTTGAGCTCCCTCAGTGTCCCGGCAGAGCAGCTCTTCCTCCACCCCGAGGCTCTCGGCGTTGACTCACTTCCCTCAGCAGCATGGCTGTTTCCTACACACATGGAGGTCATGTTTTCCCCTGCAGGGCGCTCCTTCACTTGGGTGTCTAAGCTGTTTGTGTGACACAGTTCAGGCCTCGTTAGGCCCACTCCCAGGATCTGTGTGTCCTGTCCACACATTTTAAACTTATAGTAGCCTTGATTGTATCTTAGCATGTTGACAGTTAATTGCCAATTCGTTTTAATCAGGTTACAGATCGGTGGGAGGTAAGGATTTTATAAAAAGTGGGATTTGAACCCTAGTCTTTAGTGGGAAAAGGAGTGACGAGTGTGGAACACAGGTTCCACACGTGTTTAGGCACTAAGGCATGTGTGGGAGTTACATGGCCAAAAATGCAACACAACATTTCTGGATACAGTGGATGTATTGTAGCCTCACATTGCCACCTGATAACACAAGCTTGCATTCCAACTCTACACGGATGTCTGTCTGGCAGTACCACATAGGCTTACATTTGGGTCCAGGTCACTTTTACCCAGTTCAATCAGTGCCATTTAATAAATTCTGGGTTTGTTTTAGTTGATGACAGGCTTGAGAAGTGCACAGAAATTCATTTGGAAAACAACAACAACAACGGCTTGTTGGTTTGACTGAAGATGAAGAACCTAAAACACATGATCAGTCTAATACTGGTAAAAAATGTTAGAACACACAGGGATTTAGATGTGTTTTAATAGAATATCTTCAGGGTCCACGTGGCGTAGTGGGCTAAGTTGCTGCTTTGCAGGACAAGCTTCGTCATGATAGTCAGTGGTTCGAGCCTGTCTATGGCTTCACCGGCTTTGCTCGGAACCTCCAGCACGAGGCAGCGCAATTTGGCATAGTGCTGCCTGGGATTTGGAATCACTCTCCAGGGACACCTTATTTGCTGATCAGGCACCTGTAAGTTCAATCGCAGAAGTATAGTTGGTGCGAAAATCGCCCGGCTCAGCGACGTGGTTGGATGACCCATGCAAATGCCCTTCACCATCCTGCATCTGTTCAAGGAGTCGTTGAGCTGCCGACAAGGCAGGGTTAGTTGGAAATTTGGAGAAGAAAAATTGTGAGGGGATGGAAATTGGGAAAAATCACAAAGAAATTATTCCAAAATTTCAAAACTTCATACACTAATCAGAAAGGATAGTCTTAACTTTGACTACTAACTTGAGCTAAAGGTTTCATCATGGCTTTGTCATTGTATTTAAATAATTATACATCTGTAATTTCCAACACTGATAGACATTTGCAACATTGGTAACATCTTGAATATAATAATAAATGTAATGCCTTGGTTAATTTTTATAAAAAACATGAAAACGTCAAGTTCTAAAACTATTGAATAGTAGTGTATGATCATTTAGGTTTCATTGCAGCCTAATATAGTAGTCTGCAAAAATCTACCACCCCAATTCCAAAAAAGTTGAAACAGTATGGAAAATACAAAAAAACGTCATTTAAAAATTCAGTTCACCCTGTACTATATTGAAAACACATTATTTGATGTTTGATTTTGTAAATGTTATTTATTTTTGACAATATAAACTCATTTCAAATCTGATTGCTGCAACACACCCCAAAAACTTTGGGACAGTCTACTGTTTACCTCTGTGTAACATCACCTTTTCTTTGTGAAAACGGTAATCTTTGGGTACTGAAGACGATTTGGTTCTTTTAGCAAAACATTATTGGCCCTATTTTAACGATCTGAGCGTGCGGCGTGAAGCGCATGGCGCAAGTGTGCTTTGGGCGTGTCCAAATCCACTTTTGCTAGTTTGACGGTGGAAAAAAAAGGGTTGTACTAAGTGTCTTCGTTAATTCATAGGTGTGTTTTGGGCGTAACATGCAATAAACCAATCAGAGATTGAATGTCCGTCTCAAATGAGGCCGAGCCGAGAGAAGTCGGTCGGCGTTCCTGGAAAGTGTTGATGAATGGCTTCTGCTTTGCATAGTAAAGCATGTTTTTAAGACTGTGACATATGAGAGATCAGAGATCACGCACATTAAGAAGTGGTTTTTGGACTTGCCCTTTACCCACTGAGATTTGACTGGATTCCTTTACCATTTTAATTATATTGTGCACCTTAGGTGAAATGCCCCAAATCCTACTATTTTTGTCTTTGGGGAATGTTGTTCTCAAAGTGTTGGATTATTTGATGATGCATCAGTTGGCAGATTGGCGAGCCTCAACCCATCTTTGCATTTGAAGATCTAGGCCTTTCTTGGAGACTCCTTATAGTTTACTATGATTACACGATTGCCTCACCTGTTTCACACCATCTTCTTATTTCAAATTGTCACATCGCTATCAGTCCTGTCCCAACTGTTTTGCAATGTGTTGCATGCATCAATTTCAAAATAAAAGTTTACCTTCAAAAACTATGCAGTTGATTAGGTAAATCCTCAAATACCTTGTCTTTTTACATTTTATTTAAATGCAAGTACATTTACAAATCACTCCTCTTTGTTTTTATTTGCATTTTAAATACTCTCTTAACTTATTTGGATTTTGGGTTGTATTATAGTGATGTACAATTACATAGCAGCCTAAAGTAGGTTTCTGTGCACAAGTATTCTAACCATATCATCATTATAATGCATATGTTCCAACTCCAAACTGGATTATTATTGGATTATTTCACCTCCATATCAGGTGATCTGTACTTGTGTAATGAGGGAGGGTGTGGCCTAAGGAGATCAACACCTCAAGGTGTGCATAATTATTATGCAGCTTCTGTTCTTCAGGCAAAATGGACCAAAAAAGAAATTTAACTGAAAAGAAAAGTAAACATTTGTAGAAAGACTCAGAGGGATGCAACAGGTATTGGGGCGTGATCACAGAACCATCAAATGTTTTGTTGCAAATAGTCAACAGGATTGCAAGAAACGTGTTGAGATAAGAATACACATTACCTGCCAAAGACTTGAGAAGGCTGAAACGTGAAGCTACCAGGAAACCATTATCCTCCAGTGCTGTCATATTCCAGAACTGCATCCTACCTGGAGTGCCCAGAAGTACAAGGTACTCAGTGCACAGAGACATAGCCAATGTGAGGAAGGCTGAAACCCGACCACCACTGAAATAGACACACAAGTTGAAATGTCAAGACTGGGCCAAGGAATATGCCTTTTCAAAGGTTTTATGGACTGATGAGATGAGTGACTTTTGACGGACCAGATTGATGGGCCCGTGGCTGGATCAGCTCCACAGGTGTGGTACTAGCATGGGCTGGTATTATTAAAGATGAGACATTTGGACCTTTTCGGCTGAAGATTGACTTAAACTTAACTCCCAAACCTAGTGCCAGTTCTTTGAAGACACTTTCTTCAAGCAGTGGTACAGGAAAAAGTATGCGTCTTTCAAGAAGACCATGGTTTTTATGCTTCTTAAATGGTCGATTTACGGTGAAGGAAAACAGTACACCTCTCTGAACAGTGTCTGGGAGGCTGTGGTTGCTGCTGCACAAAAAGTTGATCGTCAACAGATCAAGAAACTGCTCCTTGAATGGAAGTCTCATGACTGTTATTGAAAAGAAGGGTGGCTATATTGGTCACTGGTTTGTTTTGAATATGTTTTTAAAATTTTGAGTTGTTTGTTTATTATTCTCACTTTTAGTTTTTCATTTAGTTGCCCAACAATTATGCAAACAGATATTCTCCAAAGATGGCCAAGGCCTCACTTTTACTTTAACTATTCAGGTTTGAGGTGTATTTACATTTTGGATCGACCGAGAGCACTGTAGTTGTTCAATAATAAAATGAATCCTCAAGAATACAATTGACCTAATAATTGTGCACACAGTGTATAAGTAACACCCTATTTCTGCTATTACTGCTACTAATCTTCTACTGTTTCACTCAGCCATGAGTATTTAAAGACAAAGATCAAGCACACCAAATGTATTTCTGTAATTATCCTTTTCTAGTTAGAATTTGAAAAAAGTAGGGGGACCGCATGAAAGTGGGCTAAGTTGCTGCCATGCAGGACAAACTACATCATGGTAGTCAGTGGTACGAGCCTGACTGACTTCTCTGATTTTGTCTGGAGTTCCAGCACGAGGTAGTGCAAATTGGCATAGTGCTGCCTGTGATTTGGTATTGATAGGTCGGATTATCTACCTTGCCACAGCTTTCTACAGTGATTGGGCGCCTGTAAATTTAATCACAAAAGTATAGTTTGTGAGTGACTATCATTCCATACATGTACTGACTAAAGGCTTCCGTGTTAGAGGAGCAGTGCAAAAAGAATCGGCCGGCTTGGTGACGCATGTTTGGATGAACCATGTGAGTGCCCCTCACCATCCTGCATCTGGGTGTTGCGGAACTGCTGACAAGATATCTGGCTTACAACCATAATTTATTTTGGAGGTTTGTGGTATATTACCAGTATACCACGGGCTATCTTAGCTGTCTCTTAGCTGTGGTATATTGGCCTTGTATCACAACCTCCTTGCCTTATTTTTTAAATGCCACAACTCAGCCAATCTGCCTTCAGGGCTCGAACCAGCCACTGTATAATTAGTATCTGTGTAGTAGGCTAATAGAGATGCTGTGGTATCAGCTTCTTCATACACTCTGCTGAAAATGTAAGCGTGTTTCTGAAGTATTTTGTAATGAATGGAATATATGTGTTAACTGTAATACTCAGTGTGTGCACATTGAGTTTGTACAGTACGTTCTAACTTGTTTTCTCTTGGTTTTCGCCCGCTTTCTCTCACTAATGCTGCCTTGTTGCTGTGACACTAACCAGGACTCTGCACTGGGACTCTGACCCATCCACTCTGCAGCTTCACTCTGACCCTGACCTGGGGTACTGGTCACTTTCTCCTCCTCTGTTCATACTTTTTTCATCCTAAAGTTTTATTGCTCATCTTGACCCTCTCAAAGCATACACTTATCAGGATATCTAATGTGCCGGATATCCAATGGCATCTTTCTTAGGCCTACATATATGTTTAGTATGGGACGTGCTCACTAGTTTTTGAATTACACTGCATTCCAAATTATTATGCAAATTATATTTTACACTGATTTTCCTAAATAGTCGATGCAAATGGCAGTCAGTTTAATTTAAGTCATCAACCGTTTGGGTATAAGTCAAATTTCATTGAACAAACCACCCAATCAAAACACTATTTTTTTCAGAAATAAAAAAACTGAAAAGCACTGCTCCAAATTATTATGCACAACAGAGTTTGAAAACATTTTATAGGTTGTAAAGAACTGAAAATTGTCATTTGTTTAATTTGCAGCATTAGGAGGTCATATTTACTGAAATCAAAAGCTATTTCAATCAAACACATCTTAACAGGGCAAGTTACATGTTAACATAGGACCCCTTTGATATCACCTTCACAATTCTTGCATCCATTGAACTTGTGAGTTGATGGAGAGTTTCTGCTTGAATTTCTTTGCAGAATGTCAGAATAGCCTCCCAGAGCTGCTGTAACCACCTTCCACCCTCGTAGATCTTTTGCTTGAGGATGCTCCAAAGGTTCTCAATAGGGTTGAGGACAGGGGCGGATATGGGCCATACCATGAGTTTTTCCTTTTTTACCCATAGTAGCCAATGACACAGAGGTATTCTTTGCAGCATGAGATGGTGCATTATCATGCATGAAGATAATTTTGCTACGGAAGGCACAGTTCTTTTTGTACCATGGAAGAAAGTGGTCCGTTGGAAACTCATTTTCACACCTTCAGGGACCCTAAAGGGGCCTACCAGCTCACTCCCCATGATTCCTCCACAAAACATGACTCCGCCACCTCCTTGCTGACGTCGCAGCCTTATTGAGACATGGTGGCCATTCACCAACCATCCACTACTCCATCCATCTGGACCATCCAGGGTTGCACGGCATTCATCAGTAAACAAGACTGTTTAAAAATGAGTCTTCAAGTATTCAGGTATTTCTGGGGCCACTGCAACCGTTTCTGCTTGTGAGCATTGGTTAGGGGTGGCCAAAAAGTCGTTGTTATGCACAACGAAAGCCTCTGGAGCATCATACACCTTGAGTATGATGAGTCAGCTTCAAATGCCTGTTTGCTGCTTTGTAATGGCATTTTAGCAGATGGTCCCTTAATCCGATGAATTTGTCTGGCAGAAACCTTCCTCATTATGCCTTTATCTGCACCAACCTGTCTGTGCTCTGAATCAGCCATAAATCTCTTCACAGTACGATGATCACACTTAAGTTTTCGTGAATTGTCTAATGTTTTCATACCTTGTCCAAGGCATTGCACTATTTGATGCTTTTCCACAGCAGAGCGGTCCTTCTTCTTTCCCATATTGTTGAAACCTGTGGCCTGCTTAATAATGTGGAACATCCTTAAATACTTTTCCTTTAAATGGGCTCACCTGGCAAACTAATAATCACAGGTGTCTGAGATTGATTTCAGTGACCCAAAGAGCCCAGAGACACAATACCATCAATGAGTTTGAATGAAAACGAAATATTTAATGTTTATGACACTTTGTTCCAGTCTGCATAATAATTTGGAACGCGGTGTAGAGAAGACAATTGTTTAATTGTAATTATAAATTCGAATTTCAGCTCATCAGGCAATAATTGTGTACAAGTTTATGTTTCAAAATGATTTCATCACTGCTTAAATGAACATGCACAATATGTATTTGTGACATAGCAATTCTTATTTTCAATCTACAAATATATCTCTTTGATTTGTTTGTACCCGTCTGAGGGTGGTGCGCCTTGGCTAAAGGAATACAGGGGATAAACATCCATTTTTTTATTTCCTTCTGTATCAATAAATGATTATTTGAATAGAAAAGTCTCCAGTTTGCCTTAAAGGCAAGTTCAGCTTTGAGCTGCTAATGTAAAGGCTGCAATAAGGTGGGTACTGATGTACCTGGGTTTGCCACGTTCATGTTATTACTTACACTTACAGCTGTCTTTGGTCCTGCCATTTTTCTGAAGTTAATGTTCTGCTTTCAGACGTGGGCCTCTAAAGCTGGGCATGGCAAAGATCACACATGTGGACTTCCCTCCAAAAGAGACTGTGTTGTACACCAAGGAGACCCAGACACCGGTCGAGACCCAGCCAAAAGAAGGTGAGAGGTCTGACCCAAGTACCCCAGACACTTTCAGGATTAGATACTACTTTGATCAGAACTGAAGCAGCCTCAGTTGTTGATTGCCAGGTTAGAGAACAGTGCAGATGGCTATCAGTGTTGTTAGAATGCTTGTTCGTGTGGGCTGGCCGGCCCGTCTGATCATACGAGTGGGAGCAGGAAGTGAGCCCAGAGTGGAAATGATCAGGCCTTACGGAGCATAGAGATGAAAGCTGGAGGAAATTGCAGGGGCCCGGGAAACATAAGAAGCCAAAGGAAAGATTAAATTCACACACGTTGGTCTTCTCCTCTCAAGACCCCCAACCTCAGACCAATGCTACAATTAATGTTCAGGATGAGAGGGCCATGAGGGAAGAAAGCTAACAGATTGAGTCTGATATGAAGGGCCTCCTGCTAATGTATCTGAAGCATGCGAATATGTATGTAATTGTTGCACTGCAGCTTTCATGTGGTCGTCTAGCTTTAAAGAAATACAATAAAAAGCATATTTACCCATATGCCAGTGCATAAAATATAATATTGGGATTACAAATCGGCACTGTTTTTTTTTTATCGACAGTATTTGGTGGGCTGAAATCAATTTGCTGAAATCAATTTGATGTTTTTAGAGACAGGTTAGCCAGGCGTATCAGACATGCCTGCTTTTACATGGTGCAATGTCGCGTTTCTTTGTGAACACAGCCCTGAGGTGACACATTTGCGATTGTTGGTTTATAAACAAATTTGGTACATTTTAAAGATGCAGTCTGAGATTTGTGGCCACTCATCTTAAATGTGGCGCTGTTGAGCCAAAAATGGTCCACGAAATGTATGCTCTTTGCCAATAATGTCATAAAAACCACTTGCTTTCACTCTGATATTTTATTGCTATCTGAGGTATGATAGTGGTTCTGTTTATAAGTCGGGCATATTTAAAAAAATATATTACACATTCAGCCCAAAATGGGGTGTTACAGATTTTTTTATTACAAAAGTCCCGGACTGCATCTTCAAGGTTTATATTTATACATATTTCCCTGCACGGCTGGCATTGTGTTTGACAAGCATCTCCTTCAAGTTCCCACCTTCACACTTCAGCCTCCATAGAACCCAGTTTCCTGTCAGATCAATGACCAATTGAAAGTAGCCAGATCACCGGTGCTGATTACTCGTCAGTGGGGACTGAGCCTTCTAGTCTGGCTGGGAACAAATTGGGATTGTTCGGAAAACCGTAAGCCGACCCAGTGAAGGACGAAGAGTTGACGGCTCAGCCCGTTCTATGGCGGAGCAGGCAATTTTTTGGACACTCCAGTTCTTGCGGGCTGGAGGGCTGCCTGACCCACCCCCATCCAAAAACCCAACTGATTAAATGAATTTAATAAAAAATTGAAGATCATAATTGTCTGTTTATTGGAGTCGAATGCGTTATCCGGGGCTAAAGCGTGGCACCAATCAGACCCCCTGAAGCCTGGAGTAGTTCACACAGGACCTGCTCTTCATTGTATTGTAGAAAAAACACATTTAAACAAGGATGGTTTCTGCCGGCCGTTCAACAGTAGACCCCCTCCAGTAGCTCAGCCACTCTGTAATCATTTCATCAACTCTATGGCAGCCTGTCTTCTCCCTTCAGCCAATAGGCACGTAACTACACACGCTCACTGGCAACGTGCGTTTTCACGCCATCACTCCCGGCACTTTCGGTGAGGCGGCATCCCCTTCGCCTGCCTCGCACCCTCCTGCGCGTATTAGTGGTCGTGGGAGGCGTCTGGGTGCGTGCGTTGATTGAGCGATTCGTGTTGTCAAGACGAAGAGGAGGAGAGGGCAGCGGCTGCACGACACTCGAGGTCAGCGGGCGGTGGCGCAGAGGGAGGGTGGCTGTGCCTGGCTACACAGAGATCCCTGATGTGACCTGCCCTCCCCCAGAAGTCAAAAAACCCGGACGTGGTCTTTGATTTGGATGCACTGGTCCCTCCAGCACCCATTCTCTGGATGCAATACAGCCTCCTCTGAGGTCATGTACTGACAGGATGATGAAGAATCCATTAGTTTGAGACATAAGATCCACCAATATTTCTTTAGGTAATACTGTATTGTTGGCTGTGTTGTGGTCCAGGCCATGTAAAGAGATGCAGTGACTCAGGCCCCAGTTTTTGCTGGAATGCCTTCATGCAGAACACGAGCCTGTTCACTACAGCAGTAGACATGATGCACAGTCAATTACTGCTGCTTAGAAAGAGGCTGTAATCCTGGAAATGGAAGACCCCAGGATGTCACCAAGTGGTCTGCCTGGAGCACTGTTTTTAAAAAGCTTCAGGCAATACAAGAGTAGAACATTTGAGTAAAGTAGAAATTTAATTAAATTTGATTGTTTTAATCACTTGGGATTTGAGAGGAAGGTCATATCTTTAATCACTAAAGGAACTCAACAGCCTCTTGTTTGAAGGGGCTCTCTTTGAACATTGTCACCTTTCATACGTTTGTCACTTGACGATTGGTAGCCCTTCACTTCCTCTTTTGAAATAAATGTACGTTATCATTTAACTAGTTTCATTGTATTTTTTTGTATAAGAGTTCTTTCCAATATGAGAGAGAAACAATCCCAAAAGATGGACTGGAAACATTTGCTCATCTCTCTCGCATCTTCACAGTTGAATTTCTTTTCCTTTCTCTCAGTTCACACAGAATCTGCCATTGCATATGCATAACAACAGTCTAGTCACTTCTAATGAAGCTGTCAGTCAGTGATGCAAGGATGATAGATTTTTCTAAGGTTTACCTACTTTGGTATAGCCAACAAGTTATACTGTAGCTACTGAGCTGCTAGCTCACTGTCTTCTGAAATCCACTTCCATGCGTTATTCTTTGCATTAATGTCTCTGTAGGTATCAGCATTTAGAATACCCCGCAATTGCGCTGGCATCAAAACAATGCATACTTAACACAATTGACAGATTCCGTGTGAAATAGCATTAACCTGTAGAAGTAAACTCTGCGAAAGACTCCCATTTCACAGCTGACTGAATCCTAAACTGCTTGTCAGACATCTCCTGGGTTGTGTAGTTGCCTCGGTGGAAAGCTGTATTCTAATAATGCTACGTTACACAGAAAGGAATCATACAGTGACCATCATACCACTGCTTGTCTTTTAATAAAACCGCATACGACACGGTTGTATAAAATGTCTGCCTGTGCCATAACCATGTTTTGGTATTCGATCCGGATTGAATGGCACTAAAATACAATTGGAGCAGTGTGATGTTATTCTGGACAGCAAAAAATTAGCGGAAGTGTTACGGGGCTGTTTTAACACTTGGAAGGACATTTTTAATTAGAGATTAAAAGCAAACAGTGATTTGATTAAAGCGGAGTTAATTTTCATCGCTGGGCTACTGAGTACCATTGGACGCTACGGTTTGTGCAACACTATTAAACAGACACGCGGAAGCCAGACTTGTGTTGTCCGTTCTGTGCCAGTGGAGACGAACACACCTGCAGTGGGGAGTGAAGGGCGTTAGTTCTGTACTTGAACAGCACACTGGGCCCACGTCGCGTCTGCATTAATATAGTTTCCATTGACAAAGCGCTGTGATTACAGCTACCTCCCCCCGTCACCACTCCCCCAAAAAGCTTTTGTTTCTTAAGTGGTACAAAAGCCATAATTGGTCTTGCTTTGAGGGGAGGTGTAAGTGTTCAGGTCATGGTTGATCCGGCTTGAATTCTGTTAAATGTTTCTCTTCCGCACCCCGACCCACCCCGCTCCGCTCCAACCCTAACCACCCCCTCCCCCAGCAGGGTCACCAGGATCAGTAGCTTTTCTCCAAATGGCCATTTTGGCTGGCAGGTGCATTATACCCTTTATTTTCAGATTGTCTTTCCGTTCCTAATGCCTGGCAGGTTGATTGCTCTTGCCTGCCTCGCCGGGGAAAGGGCTGACGAGCCCGGCCGCGACCAGCTGAAAGACAGTGATTACTGTTTTCCTTTAAGCCTGATTGAGGCCCTTGAAAGGAAAGATTTTAACCTTCTCCTTTGGGTTCCAGGGTACGGCAGCCCGTGGAAATGGATTGTGTCATCAGCCCCGTTCTGTAAACTCATCAGAACACCCAATAGTCCCCCTCCCCCCCCAACCGCCATCGGAGATGGGAAAGAATCAATTTAAATGGACGACGTGACAGACGACAAGATCGTTTCGGTGATGTCACCGGAAAGGAAATGGTCCTGTGCCGCACTGCGGCCGTCATAGATTTACTCGGAGGATAGGGTAGGACATTGAACCACGTGCCCTCACCCACTTCAATGTAGGTGTTTAGGGTTTGTCTGCCTGGAAGAGACGTGTTGGTTGGACAGGGCAGGACTGGTTTTAGTGTGCGAGTCTGAGTCTCTGTGTGACTTGCCAGCTGGTCAGCAAGCTGTATTATTTTGTCTTACATTCTCCCAGGCTGAATAGCGGTCGGTGGACCCCCCGGCGGGCCGGTAATTGCACAGGCTTGCCGTTCAGAGAAAGGCTTGTCTAGAGGCGGCCAGGCGGAAAACCTCTGTGCCATCCTCATGCCACCTTTGAGTGGAAACGAGACAATCCCGTCAGCGCCATCTGGTTTGCGTCGTTCCGTCAGCTGGTCAGACCAAGGACGGCGAGCCTGGACAGCTGCCCCTGCCCCGGACGGAGAGACGGACAGGGCGACCTGTTATCGGGACACGGAGGAGATGGTTACACTTACAAGTGGCAGCCCCCCCTGTTGAATAGCAGGATGAGCGAGGGGGAGTGGGGAACCAAAAAACGGACACCCGCTGGGCCCCCCACTCTTGTTCCACACAACCTCCAGCGCTTTAGAGACGCAGGGCCTTTCAGAGAGGTGACATTGTGTTGGCAAACGGAACAATCGTGAGGCAGAGACACAGAACGGTTCCATTCCCATGCTGGCCTTAGCATTCAGCGCGCTCACTGAGGAGACAAAACTACCATGTAGACTAGATGCTATTATCAGTGAACAAAACACGGACATGGAATGGCACGATCAATTGGATCCTTAAACCATTGTTATTCAAATAATCCATGCTTTCTAGCGTTCCTCCTTTGTCCTTGTTACATTTGGCATTGCTAATCCAGTACAGTGTATAAAGACCGTCCAGGTTTATTAGAAAGCGTTAAGCTGAAATCCTGCCCGGTTTGTCCAACAGATGAGGACGAGGAGGAGGAAGAGACTGCTCCACCACAGCCAGAACCAGAGACCCTGACGGAGAAGCTGGTACCAAAAGAGGAGGAGGAAGGTAGGAAGGAGCTGAGGATGAAGGCTTCAGTTGAAGCTTTACAATGTAGAATCCTGCCAAGGTTTTTTTTGGGGTTCATGTTGATGTCAGGATTCTCTGATGGCCCTTTAGTAGTCAGCGTTATTTGATTGAGTCAAGCGTGTTAGATGGTCCTTCATGGCTAACCTCTGCTGTGTGTAGCTCCTCTCCTAGAGCTGACTGAGGAGGAGAAGCTTCAGATCCTCCATTCTGAAGAGTTCTTAACCTTCTTCGACCACAGCACGCGCATCGTGGAGAGGGCCTTGTCCGAACATGTGGACGTCTTCTTCGACTACAGCGGCCGCGAGATGGAGGAGAAAGAAGGGTATCCAGCCTAATGTTTTTCAACGTCTTTTGAATAGAAGCTTCAAATCCAAAATACAGTATTGTCTGTTTTTATTATGACATGACTATGCTGTTTTCTAGTGAGATCCAAGCGGGGGCTAAGCTGTTTCTGAACAGGCATTTTCTTGATGAGCGCTGGTCCAAGCACCGTGTAGTCACTTGTCTGGACTGGTCTTCTCAGGTAAAACAGTGTTCTTTCCCTCTCCAAACCTCACAAACGTCTAGTTCAACAAATGCCAAATGCAGAAATGTGCGATGGGGTTCTGAACTGGTAAAACACTTTACCATAACATTATTTTATTACTATTATATTTTTTTAAACATTACAGTAATTAACAGACACCTTATCCAGAGCGACTTAGTAAATACAGGGACATTTCCATGGAGCAACTTAAGGTAAATTGACTTGATCAAGGGCACAACTCATTTTGCCCAATCAGGAATCAAATTGGCAAACATTCAATAACAGTCTGACTCCCTAACCACTGAGCGTATCACGTGACTACCTGGATCTGTCACCGTTGGCTCATCTTTGTGAATCAACCTATTCAATGACTCAACAGAGAGAAATCACAAGTGGTAGTTTGTCATAGTTTCACTGGCCCTTGTGTATTTGTGAGTCACGCGTTCCGCATTGTTTTTTGCTTTTGAATTCCGAACCCAAGTTGCGTTTGTTATTGTCAGAATGAAATGTTTATGCGTTGTGAGTCTTTAGCAATGCTACCCTAATTTTGTACGATACAGACTGCACATTTTTACATGCATGACAATCAGCATGTAAAAATGTGTTCCCCTGGGGGCAGGTACCATGCCATGCACAAATCGTCACTTAGTATGAGCACGTAATGACTCGTTTCCCGTTACGTCGCTCTTCATTTGATTCCTGGTTCCACAAGGGCTCCTGACAGTGATTGAACACCAACTCATTGTTCGTCACCGCGTCTCTCGCTCAAACCTATAGCTATTCCCTGGTGCTAAATTGTGTATTCACAAACTGTAAACTTCAGTTGTCTCAATATGAGAAGCACCCGAGGTTAATGGTTTGTTTACATCTGGTAAGTGTTTGAGAGCAGGACTCTCGAACCATTCTTTTCCTCAGCTAGTTTCTGCCCGTGTTTTAAGTGTACACTGGAGGGTTAGAGTTTCAAAGGTCTCTCAACGACCTAAAGTGGTTAACTTTACTACTGCGGTTCACTCAAGTCTCGTCCCTACTGCTTTTAACATTACGCAACGCTATAGCGTCTAAATGTTGTTCACCAGACTGCGCTGCTTGGGGGAAAGGTTTCCGGCCCATAAATCTTATTGAAGGGAGGGGCGGTTACGCATTCTGCTAGGCATTCAGCGGCACCGCTGAGGGTAGGGGAGGCTTGGAGCCAAGCCTGTAGGCCACGTCTACTTCCTCTGGACAATAATTTGGGCTGATTTTTGTCTCTCACCAGTATCCTGAGCTGCTGGTCGCCTCGTACAACAACAACGAGGAAGCCCCCCACGAGCCGGACGGGGTGGCCCTGGTCTGGAACATGAAGTACAAGAAGACCACGCCGGAGTATGTCTTCCACTGCCAGGTAGTAGAGCCACACAGGGTCTCCGTCTCTCCCTCTCGCTGCACGCCCAACCCTCTGCCTCATGTGCGGCTCATCCTCCCTGACGGGTGTGGCACCCTGCCAGCCCCACATCCCCCTTCCTCCTTTCTCTGCCCCAACTCACCTCCCTCGTGTACATTGTGATTTCACCGGGCTGGCATCCGCCTCCACCGCTCGCGTCCACAAACACGTCAGAGAGGTGCAGAGGATGAGCGGCGGTGCCAAAGCTGCCCGAGTTCCCGGAGCGAGGCAGCGGTGTCATTATGGGCGCTGCGGAGGGCCGACGTGGTTATCAGTGTATCTAAACAAGGGTCCTGTGTTCAGCTGGGAGAGAACTGCTCCTCCACTAGCCTGCCTTATTACACCGCATACGCCCTGAGGTTCCCAGAACAAGACAGGTTGAGTAGAACCACATGTTGCTGCCCTTAGAACGGATGTAGTTCCAGGCACATTGCTCAGACAAAATAAAACTCAAAAGTGTGAAATCTTTTTTTTTTCCTCCAAGCATCTAAGTGGGGGGGAAATATGAATTTTTTTCCTCAACAATTGTCAATGACGTGAATATAAGACTCAAACCAGTACTTTTGAGAATAACTAAGTATTTAATTTAAATGTGTATTAATTATCAGCCATAACATTATGACCTATATGACCTTATGATGTAGGTCCCCCTTTTGCTGCCAAAATAGCAGCCCCATACTCAACAAACTGCGATGCACTGTGTTCTGGCACCTTTTAATCAATCAATCCATACTGGATTTATAGAGCACTGTAAATGTATTTCAAAGTGTCGAACACACAAGGTCATGACAGTAAAGATAAATCTTTACTACATTTACATAAGGGACCAATTTACATAACTAAAACAATTAAGAGAATTCAGGTTTATAAGAATGTCCAAGGCAGTACAGGCACCATTTATAAAGCAATGCTAAAAACATATGTTATAAGATTCTTTTTAAAATGTCAGTGGTTTCTGCAACTCAGATACTCAAGCAGACTGTTCTAAAGGACAGGACCGTAGTAGATAAAGGAAGCTTCACCAAATGTTCTGGTTCTAAACCTGGGTATAACTAAAGGGCAGTGTCAGAAGATCTGAGTGACCAGCCAGGTGCATATCTAAAAAGCATATCTGACATATATTTGGGTGGTCATGAAGTGATTTAAAAGCCTAAAAGTGTTTTCTATTTTTGTCACGAGCTGCAGAATTTTGAATTAATTGTAATTTGCTGATATTTTTTGGGGTTTGTCCTGACAGTAGAGAGTTGTAATAGTCAAGCCTGCTAGTGATAAAAGCAAGCACTAATCTCTCTCTATCCATCTGGCAGAGAAACGGATTGACCTTTGCAATATTTCTTAAATGGTAAAAAGCAGATTTCTACAAATTCTTAATATAAGCCTCAAAGTTTAGGTTGGTATCTAGGTTTAATTTTTTTTTAAAAGGATGTTAGTTTCTCTCTTTGGGCCTTGGCACCAATGACAAAAACTCAGTTTTATCCTTGTTAAGTTGTGGAACTTTTTCTGCCATTCAAGTGTTTAAAACAGAGATGCATTCGACTCTAGCATCAGTAGGGCTAAAATCATCAGGATATGCAGAGATATACGATTGTGTGTCAACTGCACTGCTGTGAAAATGAACACAATGTTTTCTAATAATGCTATGAAGCTTTCTATCAGAACCAGCATAAACTTTTTCAGCAATTTGTGCAATAGTAGCTCGTCTGTTGGATCGAAACCACAGTGGCCAGCCTTCGCTCACCACAAAAAGGCAGGTGGTCAATAATTTTATAGCTGATCGGTGTATATATTTATATTTTTTTGTGTGATTTCTGTTCCCCAGTTTTCTCCCCTCCCAATTGGTCTTGTCCATTTCTCCGGCCTTGTCGGCAGCTCCCTAGATAGATGTGGGATGACGAGGGGCGCTCACTTAGTTCATCCAACCACGTTGCAAGCTGGCAGATTTCTTTTTGCACTTCTCCAACACGGAAGACTTTAGTCAGCCCATACACGGGATGATTACACTCACCAACTATACTTTTGCAATTTAACTTACAGGCACCCGATCTGCTGGAGAGCGATGTGGCAAGATAGATAATTTGACTTATCTATCCCAAATCCCAGGCAGCGCTATGCCAATTTGCGCTGCCTCATGCTGGAGGTCCGAGGAAAGTCAGAGAAGCTATAGTCAGACTCGAACATGAATTGTTTTTAATGTGTAAGTAGAATCTCTATCATAGTCCAGTTTGCCATGACATTCCAAGTTTGAAAGCAAGCATTTTTAAAGACAAATCGGCACATCGGGGACAGCACACAATTCATGGGACCCATTTTGTTTCAAAAGCGACACTTTTACAGTCAGTGGCCCAAAATACTGTACTGCTTGTTTAATGAGAACATTTGACTGACTACGGTAAATGTTTGAGCTTTATAGGGATAAGTATTTCAGGCTACGGGAAATGCAGGACTTTCAAACAGGCATTCAGGAACCAAAGAAGGAGGCTTTACACTTAATAAACTAGCATGAATAATGTAGACATAATCCATAAATGATACATCCTGTAGTGAGTAGCCCCTAGCAGAAAACTCTGCCATGAGTCATGGAAAACACCAGATTGTTAAAGCCTAAATGAAAAAAGCAAGCAGCCCGGTATACAGCTCGCTGGCACACTATTGCATTACGCTCAATGGCCAGTTCTGTATATTATTCCTAGCGGGTTTGAAACAGCGGCAGCACGCAGCACTTTTTGATTGGATGTGACATAGATGGACATTACCGCTCCACTGTGCATTCATTCATCTCAGCAGACGTTAACAACCCCCCCCCCCCCCATGTTTCTGGCAGTCTGCAGTGATGTCAGCCACCTTCACCAAGTTCCACCCCAACCTGGTGGTGGGGGGAACCTATTCAGGGCAGATAGTTCTATGGGACAACCGGAGCAACAAGAGGACACCGATACAGAGGACCCCGCTGTCAGCAGCAGCCCACACGGTATGCTCACCCGCCTGCCAGTCAAGTTCAGGGATGAATGTTAATCATTTACTTCTAAGTAATGTGACGGCAATAAACCGTCAATCTCGACTGATCAGTTTAATACATCACCCCCCCCCCGAACAGCACCCAGTGTACTGCGTAAGTGTGGTCGGGACCCAGAACGCACACAACCTCATCAGCATCTCCACTGACGGCAAGATGTGTTCCTGGAGCCTGGACATGCTGTCCCAGCCGCAGGTAAGGGCTGTCTGTCCGTCTGTTCTCCACGCACTACATCCTCACGTCAAAAACGAGTAACTCACTGAACCCCCTCGCCTCGGCCTGTTTTCTTTTTTCTTTCAGGCGCTAACGTTATTCTCGCGCTCAACTCATTTTTCAAAGTCAAGGAAATTAACTCTGCTAGCGAAGTCATTCCGACGGCGCTGCCAAACCAACTGATGTCAAATGTTAACCGTTTTATGAAGTGCTGGCTGAATTTAGACGACGCATTAATAACCTGTCAAGATGTATTTCTAGGCTGCGGTTAGGTTAGCGTGTGTTAGCATGCAGGCTCATGGTTACTCTCCACTGTTGCCTTTGTTACAGGACAGCTTGGAGCTGGTGTACAAACAGTCCAAGGCCGTTGCTGTCACCTCCATGTCTTTCCCCCTGGGAGATGTCAACAACTTTGCCGTGGGGAGTGAGGACGGATCTGTGTACATGGCATGTCGTCACGGAAGGTAAACCAGTGAACAGCTTCTCTTCCCCCCCAGTCTCCCCATCCTCACTGGCAGCCTAGTCACCAACAGGAAACCCAAGAGTCTTGTAACGCCCTGGTTTAAAACAGTGTGTCAAATAAATATATCCCCCTCACTTCCTCAAGCCTTATGAATCCAACACTTGATCTCCTGATGTTGGAGGTTTTCTTACTCCTCCAGCCATCCTGTTTTGCTTTAGCTTCTGTCACTGATGTTTGTAAAGGTCGCTCAACGTAAACGGAGCACACATGGAGGGGATACAAATCATCCCCCCCGTTTCTCTTCTGGAGGAGTTCTCCCTGTGAGCGAGGGAGTTTGTTTAAAACTTGAATCCAAACTTTATTCGAGTGCGTGAGGACAAAGGTGACTTGTGCGTCCGCTTGCGAGGCAAACGCGGCGGCTTGACAGAATGGACCGGAAAGCCTCAGCGGAGCTGATGTCCTGCGTTACACTCGGAGACCGGCGAAGAGGGGACGGTTGCTAGGTTATCCATCGCACGATCACCTGGCTAATTGAGCGACTGATTTTCCACCTCATTTAAAATGGTATGATACTCTGATCCCAGTTAATAAGGCATAAGCATCACTCATGCTGGGTATTTACCTCTGCGTAATTATTAGAGAGACACAGCCAAGTAACAGATCTGCTACACCGGCTCAGACATTGAACACAGCCTCTCTCTCTCACTACTGAAGTGGGAAGGAGTCTACAGTCATGGCACGTTCAAATGGGATTTCTCCATTATGTGCTGTTTAGCGAAAGGCTCCACACGCCAACCCTACCCCTTTTTGCCCCTCAGTAATTTTTTGTTAAAAAGACGACAGTCAACTTGTGCTATCTTTGTATTCTTTTCAGGTACCTCTTTTCTGCCTAGGCGTGGTTCATTAGCATGGTGCTATTAAAATGAGTTTCCAGTGTTCAGACAATCCTTGATCAGAAACCAATCCTCTGCTGAATCTAGTTCCCTGGCCCTGTTGTTTTATTCCAGGTGTTTTTCTGAAGAAATCAGTTTTTTTTGCTATGCAGCTTTCTTATGTGCTGAATGTTTGGTCCACAGTAAAGCGGGGATCAGTGAGATGTTCGAGGGCCACCATGGGCCCATCACTGGGATCGACTGTCACACAGCGACGGGGCCCATCGACTTCTCCCACCTGTTTGTCACCTCGTCCTTCGATTGGACCGTGAAGCTGTGGAGCTCCAAGGTACTGTACCATCTCAGCACCGTAAAGCCTACCGATGTCATCGGTCGACCCAAAACGCTCTGTGTTCCGAACAGACTGCACAACGTTTTGCTGTTTGTTTGGCATAGGTTGAAACCATGTAGGGGAAATGTTTTAGTTAAGGGTGGCACCTGTCTGTAGATTAGTTTAAGATTCAATTAAGCTCAGAATGGTTCAGTCTGTGTTGTTTTGAAGTTGGCCATTTGTTAACGCGCTGCCTGTTTGTCTTCCAGAACAACAAGCCACTTTACTCGTTTGAGGACAACTCGGACTACGTCTATGATGTCATGTGGTCCCCCACGCACCCAGCCCTGTTTGCCTGCGTAGATGGAGTGGGTCATCTGGATCTGTGGAACCTCAACAATGACAC
Organism: Umbra pygmaea; assembly: GCA_016801145.1. Lineage (NCBI taxonomy): Eukaryota > Metazoa > Chordata > Actinopteri > Esociformes > Umbridae > Umbra > Umbra pygmaea. The sequence goes on along the minus strand of JACXGM010001713.1, from coordinate 8,755 downwards.
TGAGGTACCTGGAACTGCTTTCGTTACCTCTTACTTCTGTTGGAGTGTTTCTCCAATGAAACATCCACAGATCCTGTTTCCCAGAAGCCTTGTCCTCAACTTAGCTTTTATTTATTGATTTGTTTAGCATTTTGTTTCGTTGTTGATTCATTTCCCCTTTAAGCCTTGTCTTTTCAGAAACCTCTGATAGTCGAAAATGCCACATGCCTTCTCCAAGCACGTGTCCCCATGCCGTCCGATTATTATCACATTGCTCATTCTTCAACACGAAAGCCCAAAGTCGATACATGCGTGGGAGGCTACACATTTGTCAACTATATTATACTATATACTGTGATTAAATTCACAGGCACCAGACTTAGACACTAGGACGTTTTCTTTCGCTTTTATCCCCAATTGATCTTGTCCAATTCCCCTAAACCTGCTTTGTGCGCAGCTCCATAACTCCTTGGACAGATACAAGATGGCATATCCAACCACATGTCGCCGAGCCATCCGATTCTTACCACACTGCTCGTCCAACACCGAAGCCTTTAGTCAGCTCACGCGTGGGATGATTACACTCACCAATTGATTTACATGCATCCAATCTGCATACAAGTAGTTGCTGGAAAGGTATATAATCTGACCGATCTATCCCTCGACCCGGGCAGCGATTGGTCAATTTGCACAGCTTTGTGCGGGACCTCTGGGCAAATTCAGAGAAGCCATGGTCACGTTTTGAACTTGTGACCACCTTAAAACACTAGTAATCTCTAGGGAGCAATGTGAGAAGGAGGATCATTAATTGGTAAAGAACTGCCTGGGTTGGACAGTGTCTGACTACCCACATCTCCACCCCTGGCAGTTCTTGACCAATTAGCGACGCTCTGGGTGAATCTCCAGGCATTGTCAGAATGCAGCAACCAGGATACAAACCCTGGCCAATGTGATGCAGTTGTTCTGCACTCCACAGTTACGAGGAGGCCTTTAAATGCTCTTTCAGTGCATAATCTCTATTCAGTCCTCTTGATCAAGATATCTTTTCAGTCCAGGGCTCTTCTGTCTGGGGAATAGGCTCAGTGTCTTAGGTCCAGCCACTCATCGGTTTTGGGCATGTTAACATGCAAGGGGTTTGTGTTCTAGGTCCCTACAGCCAGCACCACGGTGGAGGGGAACCCAGCCCTGAACCGCGTGCGATGGGCCCACTCTGGCAGGGAGATTGCGGTGGGAGACTCGGACGGACAGATTCGGGTCTATGATGTTGGAGAGGTGAGTGGGTTTACAGCCTTTTCTGTGGAATTAAAACACCTGCTGTTTGTCATATGATATGGGAATGAGGCAAGCTCTCAAGTTGAGTTTAGCCATATTTGAGATACAACTGGGCAGTTTTGTTGGTGGTGAATAAAGTGATAATAAAACCTGTTTCAATTTGACTACAGTAATGAAATGTATTCAAAGGGGTTACCTAAACCCCAGATCCCACTTCCTGTGTCTCAAGTGGAGGGGAGGGGGCTCTGGTAAAATGGCTTTGCTCCATTTCTCCTGACAACAGTGAAGTCATTGTTGTCAGAACCAGCTATCTGGATAGGGAGTGCTCCTCAGGGCCTGTCTGAGACTGAGTTGGTGTCAGTCATGTTACTGAGCGCCTCAGTCTCCAACCCCTGATCCCAACCGCTCTCAGGTCAGGTCTTTGTGTCAGTTGGAGGATTGCCTGTGATTCGCTGCCCTCTGACACTGTTTAACAATGTCTTTGTATTTTTCACCCCTATCAACGCTGTCTTCCTCAACACAGCAAATCGCCGTTCCGCGCAACGACGAGTGGACCCGTTTCGTGCGAACCCTGGCTGAGATCAACGAGAACCGAGACGACGCAGAGGAGCTGGCCGCCCAGCGGCTTACTGCCTGATCACCATGGAAACACCACCCTAGGGACCAGCGACGGGCTTCACGTCAGCCTTGTTTTTTCGAAAAGGCGCAGTCGCGTCTGTGTTCAGGCGCGTAGACATCTCACTTTGAACGACTGTAGTCAAATTAAATATGCATTCTTAACTTGGATACTAATGAAATCTTGTTAACTGGCTCGTTCAGCACACCAGTCAGGATGTATAAAGCACAGGGCTGGCAACCTTAGAATACACCCAAAGCCATCTTCTTACTCTGCAATACAAATCAGTTCAATTACTCTTTTTTAAGTACTCAACTACCAGAATGCCTTAAAGGTCCCACCTTGTCAATCCATACTGCCGTGTTTAGCTGCAACTTCCATTTAAGCTTCACGGCCCATTCGACATGTTTGTGGTTACACCACCTTGAGCATGTTAGCTGTCGTCATGACTGATGTGTTGTTCACTATCTGTGTTTTAGTGCCCCTAGCCACATCGACTGTTGTACATCACATCATTATTCCACACAGGAATGTAGTGGTCACGTCAGACTCTAGGTTTCAAAGTTCCTTTAAAACTAGATGCACCAAATGGCCACCTGTTTTATTATGTATAAATATGTAACCTTTCAACTTGCCTGAATATCTACACGGCTGTTGGTGTCAAACTAAGTTTGACATTTAGCGTCTTTAGAATCATTAGCGGTTAGATCAATAGACATTTAAATACCTGAGGATATTATGCTGTATTGGTAGGGTGATCAATATCTGCAATATGAATTGTGTATCCTTGCTGCATGATGTAGTATCTAAGTAAAATGTTCCATTTATGTGACCTACATGATACAAAACAATCTCTCATGTCAACAATCTCAGAATGTACTTTTTCACAATAAAAATTAAACCATTTCGATGATTTATTTCAACAAAATTCAATAAATACATTTTAAATTATTTCCCCAAAACCTGAATGATTTTAAAAATAAATACCTTCAAGAAAACATCTGTACATCCTTTCAAGTCTCTGAAATGTGAATGACGAGATGGCGTCGTCCTGACCAGAGCCTGGTTTCAGGAGTTGGGTTAACAACACTGTATTCCTCCATAATATCTCCTCATAGGAGAACAATATGTACAGTACATTGTGCATGCTATGCAAAGTCAGACCGAGGTAGCACTACCCCTGGCAGCATTTAAGTAACGGCATGTTTAAAATGCCTTTAAACGAAGCAGAAGTGGTGCCAAATACTTTATACGAAACCATTTCAGAGAGATGAAGGGAGGGAGATATTTTAGAACACCCATCAAACGCTGCATGCAGCTGGGAAGCAGTTAAGTGAGTGGAGATGGACGGCCTATGAGGTGTTGGGCTCCTCTTTGGGTACTGTTGGTGATTGGCTAACAGACACCACTCCAGAAGATTTGAACTTAGGCAGGTGCAGACCAAACTTGTTCTCTACGCCAGCGAATGTAGCTGCTGCAAGTCTGTAACCTCCTAGATGGTCGGTGCTTATAGGGGGGAGGTCGGAGATCCTTGATTTAGGAGTTGGCTCGGAGCCAGCAGGGCGACTGGATGGTGAAATAATTAGGAAGAATTAGTTTGAAACAATGCAAGAAAGAACGCCTTCTACTGTGTTTGGTCAAACTAAACGGAGATACTCACTGTCCTCCGAAGTCGATGTACAACCATCTCTGCAAGAGTTCATACGTCACCAAGGTTACACCAAACTGTGGCGAGGACCTGCAGACACGGGCTGGTAGGAGAAACGTTGAAACTACAATGTGGGATCTCACATTTTCCTTGATGTCATCAAGAGGGCAATTATGGAAGCTACAGTCGGCTTTGTTAGCGAGTCATGAAACCGTTCATTTGCCGAGCGCTTGCGTCTGCCTACCTCCAGCCCCCTTCCACAGGGCATTGAAGCCTTCCTCTGCCACGATCTTCCTGAAGCAGTCTGTGACCCCGGTGTATGTGGTCTGGCCGGCACGGGCCGCCACCTGGAGCCGCGTCTTGATCACATCAGCGGGAGTCACCAGGGAGGCTGCTGGTATACCTGTAGGAGTTGCAACGCAAGCCACATAATGACACCATCTAAGGACAGACATGGGGCAGTCAAATGTTTACAATAACGTAGGAAACAAAATGTCTAGTCATTCAAATATTCAAGTTAGTACATTACATTGTTTCATCAGAATAAGTGATTGGAACATTCAATTGTCTGATCTTGAAGTTTGATCTGTAGGTTAAGATGAAGTTGTGGTTGTTAAAATGATCTACCTGCTATGGCTCCGGCGGTGAGCAGCTGTAAAGGCCCAATTCTGCCGTCCTGGTCCGCAAGCCCGGCCTTGGTATGTGCATACACAGGGAAGTAGATTGCAGAGAATGGGATGTCACGCAGGAAGCAGGCTTTCGCTCCCTAAGGTGCACAAACAAAAAGGATTTCAAACTAAATCATGCAACTAAAGAATGTAATATCTTCAGGGTAACAATGGAAAATACATTTGGATCTGCTTGGATTCCGGCAGCCTGTTTTCTCATGACAAAGAAATAGTGTCATGATTCCCATAAAACCTAGCAATCATCACAGTATAACATCGGGTCAATTGAACTTCATGGACATTGTGTCCAGTTAAAAATCATAGTTGATTGTGAATGAATGTCACCTGTTTTGGTACAAATGAAAGTGACAACAGGTGCACTGAAGAAGCAACAGCAAGACAACCCCCAAAAAAGGGAATGGTTTTACAGGTGGTGGCCACAGACAATTGCTCTCTCCTTATCCTTCCAGCCTGATTCTTCTTCAGTCTTGCTACTATCCTTTCCACTACTGGTAGCATGAGGTGGAACCTGCAGTCCATTCCTGTTATTCCTGTTCCTCCAGGATGACACATCTGTACGTGCCATCGCAAGAAGGTTTGCTGTGTCTCCCAGTCTGAAGAGCATGGAGGAGATACCAGGAGACGGCCCGTTACACGAGGAAACCTGGACAGGCACGTAGACGGGCATCAACCCAGCAGCAGGACCGATGTCTGCTCCTTTGTGCGAGGAGAAACAGGATAAGCACTGCCAGAGCCCTACAAAATTACCTCCAACAGACACACAGAACTTACAAAATTAATAGTAAGAAATAGGGCAAAGAACCCATATCAGATTGCTTACATTGCTTGTTGATCGACTGAAAAGACGGCGTGTCGAACAGGTATTCTTTGTAATTCTGTAATTGTTAGTAAATGATCGACACTTCTCCGGACTGAAAATGTTCCAGGAGGGTTAACCCTGATTGTGAAGAGGGTTAAGGCAGTGGTTGAGGGGGCCCATGCTAGCTATGGGATCATCTGGTCCTAGGAGCTGCGTTGGATTACTGTTGGCAGGCTGTTAGCCAAGCCGCAGAGGAGCCTGGCGGTGCAGTTGGTCGCAGCGTGAGCCAGAAGACCCCCAGGCCGTGTTTCTCCCCCAGAGAGCTTCCAGCAAAGCTCATTGTCTCAGACAAACAGCACCAAGGCTGCATTAGCGTGGACCTGTGTTCTACTGGGCCCATCCACAGGGAGGAAGTTTCTTAACAAGCTCCACATTGTCTGTTACTCATTAAAATATGAACCATGAACACATTACTAAAGATGTAAGGAAACCCACAAGAACGTGGAAAGGAGCAGTAGCCAGCATAATCCACCCCCTAATTTACTGCTGGCTGTTGGCAGACGTGGTCTCCCTGCATGTTAAACACTGTTTCGGAAAGGCATTATATAATTGGAACAGTCAGTGAGGAATCTAGCTTGTCGTCTTGTTGCAGAACACGCCTGCTTTTCAGAACTCTCCTATTGCAATGGTGTCTAACGTAATAAAACTGTTCCAAGGTCAGACTGAATGTGTGGTTCACAGCAGTAAATGTTGCCCTTGAGGATACCAGGTAGAGTTTACTGAATGGCTTTAAGAGGTGATGTCTGCTCAGGGCTGCTGAGGGGTTTACCCACCTTGTAGAGGCCAAAAAGGCCCAGGTCCCTGACCACGGACAGGGCACCGACCCTACGGGACGTGGTGATCTCTCCAGCCACCTGAAGACGAATCTTGACTATCTCCAGAGGGTTGGTGAAGATCACCTGTGAGCCTCCAGCCTGAAGGACACAACCCAGGTGAGGGCTGAGAAGGTCCAGTTACAGTGCATACAATTCATCATATCTATTTACAATGGAAAATGTCACCATGGAATTCAAATCACTAACAGTAAATAAATCATGACAAAGAATTGATTTTCTCCTATGATTAAGTGTCGGGTTAATGTTTTACAACATCGCAGGGGTCAGTTGTTGGCGAAGACGATAATGACATGCTGTCTACGCATTTCACCCCAATAGGCGTTTTCAAATTAGCTTTGTAAACTCAAAACACAAAAGACACTTCTGTCGCTCTGAGAAACAAGCAGGAGAAACAAGCAGGCATTGAGGTGGAGGACAGTGGGGTCAGCCCGGAACAGGCCTGGTGTGAAGGGAATCCTGGTTCATGGCTGGAAGGTCCTGACCCAGGGCCAGCCCTCTGCCCCTATCCCTCCCCCCGAGGCACCTCCTGTGGAGGGGTGAGTGATCCGGCTCGGCCTCGCCCCGCACACTTCCCCAATTCACCCCCAGTCCCAGGGGAGAGCGCTGAATCACCCTGCTCTGCTCGGGGCCGAGGCAGGGACGCCCCCAGGCACAGTCCTGACTCAGACACATTTATCAGGCTCCCTAAATCAAATCAGGCCCCTGGACGCCTGCTGGTGACACGCAGGGCAGGGGTCCCATCTGTAAACATCCGAGTGCTGTCCTAAAAAAAGCTTGAGCACTTTTAGTCATTTTCAAAGTGGAAGGGGAATATCCGCTACTCTGAAGGTCTAAGCATTCATCTCTCTGTCGCTACTTCCTTTTATCTACTCCACTCACTCAGGAGGGATAACATCATAGATTACCTCCACAAACTAGCACAACGTTTGCCCTTCAAAACGCTTAACCACTTCACAGAATGGGAATGTATTCTAAAATTTTACCATAACTAAAGATATAACAAACCTCAACACAAAAAATGATGCCGCAATAATGCCTCAGTAGAATTAGAAGTATAACATCATCCAATGTTTTCATGCGTTTGCTATGCTTTTTGTTGTGTTTGTATGGATCTGTATTGCCCAGGGGCTCATGGTAGTTCAGGCCTCAGGTATGTGCCATGCTGTCAAACTCAATCACAGTAAGGTAGAGCCAGGTCTATCCAGGGCCCTCCAGGCCTTCTTCCACCAATTACAGGCTGACAGGGGTCATAACCCCACAGACCCTGCCCTCCATAGGCAACCTGCAGGCTGTCCACCACGCCCTGTCTGTTTCGTTTCACTTTGACTCATGCGTCGGAGAGGTAGTTGATGGAATTATGCTCATTTATCCTCTGATAAATTCGCCAAACGTTACAGCATGCCAAATTAGCACGCAGAGGTAAAAATAGTCCATTCACAGGCATCATTTCTCAAATTGTGCCAAATTAGAGGGTTTAGAGAGCAAAGCACCTTTGTATTCAGACCCCCCACTTACGTAGGATGTCAATACACCGGCGGGAGGCTTAAATTAGACCTTACATGCTTACACAATAATTCAATATCCATAATTCACTTTGAAAAGCTTTAAGTTGTAGATACTGAATGTCAATAAGAATTAAGCTAAACCTTAAAGTTGAAGGATTGAAAACCACAAGAATGCCCCCCACCCCTTTGCTCAGTGTCTGAAATTCACAATTTACACCTACAGTGTCTGAAATTCACAATTTACACCTACAGTGTCTGAAATTCACAATTTTCACCTTTGCGATGCAAATGTTCAGAAACTCTAGAGAAAATCGAACATAATGTTTTCACTAATGCAAGTGCAGTCGAAAGACTAACTGCTGCAACCTATGTCTTGGTATTTACTTGGCGAAATGACCGTACTAGCCAATTTTCACGATGCATTTCATACAATTATACAACACATTCCTTGTTTCAGTTTAACCTAATTCCAACATTTCACAAGTGTGATTACTTGGTGTTCCTTAAAGACATGGAGTAGGACAGTGCAATGCCTCAGCTTTACAAAATGTTCTCATTAGTGGCAACAATTGGAGCTACACCTACAGGTGTAGAAAGGAGCTTCTCCTGTTTAAAGCGGCTCAAGTCCTACACCCGTAACACAATGGGCCAAGGCCGTTTAAGCAGCCTAGCTCTTCTGGCCATTGAGAGGACACTGGTCAAGTCACTGGAAAAGACGCCTAGATGGTACGACAAGGTCACAGAGCATTTTCGTGAAAAGGAATGTAGGGCAGAATTTACGTATAAAAAAATTGACAATTTTTTTATTTTTATGATGTAGTCTGAAAATGAGCTTCCCCTCTTGTGTACGTCTTGGGAGTTCTGGCATGGTAACCTGCTTGTATTACGTGCCTTACTTTGCTCACTATAACCTCATTGCCTGTGCTACCAAGTCTTGTTTCAGTTCTTTTGCAATCTCTCAAGGGTTTTCACAACCTGCCGTCTCGGAAATCTGGTTTCAGTCGTTGATAGCTTTGTTTTTCTGCCTCGTCCAGGTAGTGTAACCATATTCCCCTCACTTGCGAACTATGCTTCCAATGGTGTCTCTGGGAACATTCAGTGCCTTCGCTATCTTTTTGTATCCTCTACCTTGTTTGTGAAAGGCGATGATCTCTTCACTTTTGGACCATTATTTAGACCAACATGACACTTAACAAACCCCTAGCCAGTTGATGTATTTCACTTATATGAAGACAAACAACCCTCTATATACAGTACCTGTATGAAGACAACAACCCCTCTATATACAGTGCCTATAAGACATCCACCCCTCTATATACAGTACCTATAAGACAACCACCCCTCTATATAC
>JACXGM010001712.1:0-52222 GCA_016801145.1 Umbra pygmaea | reverse complement strand
AACATTTGCAAGTAAAATGCTCGGTAACGGTGGATTGCTGTATCTCGTTCGTGATCTGCATAGAGCCCCCGCTCGCTTTCCCCGTTTCTTCTTCCTGCGTCGCCTGCGTGTGAGTAAACAACTCGACGACGGCAGGATATTCCAGTTGCAGCAATTACTCCGGTAAGTGGAAAAAAAGTCTGTATCCAGTGAATTACGTTTATCCAAAAGTGCTAGTCGATCATACTGTATGAGCGACAGTGCAGGACGTGCAGAAATAAAAACTAAAAAAACAGTAATAAGCCAAAACCTGCATAGAGTGAGCAGAGCCATCGTCCATGCGACCATCCTCTACGGCGCACGAATCAAGTATGCATTTGACTCTTAAGGAATGCATTTGACTCTTTGTTAAATGTAGCAAGGAGATCTTCAGAGCACCTGGCCTCTAGGAAAAGGCAGACTAATACTGAGGTGTTTTCATACCAGCCATTATCGGAAGACTTTGTATGAAATGTGAAATCCAAATTATAAAGGTAAAACACAACTAAATCAAAATGTTGATTGTACGACTAACCAGTGTTATCATCCTTTTTATACCTTAATAATAGGCAGGTTGTAATGAGGCAACCACTGGAGCCAGTAAACAAAACTACATACTTGGTTACCAAGCTAGCAGCTTTGAAGAGTGTTTGTTGAATCCTGGTTAGACTATGTGTGTGTTTGTTTTCCTTTGTGTGTGTGTGTTTGCTGTAGTAAATAGAGAGAATGGGAGAAGGACGTAAGGTAAACCTGGTCACCACAGATCCAAATCTTCTCAGCTGTTCCTACTGTCATATGCTGCACTGTATCTTCATGTGGCAGATTATGTTTGGCACATTGTATGGGTCACTTCTTATAGCATAACAAGGTAATAACATGTGTAATCACGTGATGACTGATTAACAGTAATGACCTGTAAATGCTAAATGCCCTAATACGTGTTGATACTACAGCAATGCAAAATATAGGCTCTTAACCTTAAAAAGGTCATGTTTTCGACACACCAATCACTAAAAACACCTTCTCGGCACGTTCAGTAAGGGTTTGGACATGCCCTAAACGCACCTACACCATGCGCATCATGCCGTGCACTTACCTCATTAAAATAGGGCCCTATAAATTAAAGTTCAATACTTTACATGGCAAGACAGTAAATGCTGCATTGACCACATGAAAATCTAGAATTTAGCCTACAGGTCTACAGTCAGTGTCCAGATTTCATTTAGCTTAACCAATTAAATTATACTGATGAGAAGGATATCAAAGATACATTTCAGCAAAGTCCTTAGTCCTAAAGATCGTTATCGGGGACACTGTATACAGCATACATAGTCAACTTTGGCCTTCGAAGCCAGTTACACTACATTTTTTTATTGCTACTGTCTAACCTGGGACTTATTTAGACCTGGTTCACCATGTGGTCTAAGGTAGAGACGAAAACCAGCAGGCTCTGGCCATTGTAAAGTTAGAGTTGACTAACCCTAATGTACATTATTTCAAACGGGTCACTGATGACATTGGCAATGCTCTAATGTCAGTATGTCTGGAAAACATTGAAGACAAAATACTAAATTATGATGAGAATGTGTATAAAGTTGTAGTGAAAAATAAATATATAAAAATATTGGTCCTATAGTTTGTTTTTAGGTGCATTCGAATGACAGTCAGGGCCGGCTCTGGCAATTTTGACTTTTGGGGATGGTGCCCCGCAGACACACACGCTCCAGACCCCCCACTGCTCACCCTAATAGTTTTCATGCAAATAATCTTTCAAAAGGTCATTACATACCCCTTGCTGTAGTGGTGGTGTTGTACTAGATGGCTTTGTGCTACGTGACTCTGCTGAAACTCATAGGTAGAAATGGGGTTTAATGATGTCCCTCCCATGTATTTTAATACGACAACTGAAGAATTATAGAACAGATCTAGGTTAGAGTTATCTATACTATGGTAAAGCAATAGCATACACTGCAAATGCAGCATAAATTGCAGTGCAACATCTAATTACAATAACCACCCATTTTCTAATTAGTTAAACGGCCACCAGTGTCTATGTTCATTATTTGTACAATAACAATTATAAAACGGGTCCGGTGATATGTGCAATTTGATTGGCTAAAATTGCATTCCAAGCCTAAGACAATTCCCTGATATCCGCACTGTAGAATGTTGCCTTTTCACTGAAGTGTAATCAAAAAGTATCACTACGCCCCCCTGAGGAGCTGAGCAAAATAAAAAACATGGCGGACAATTCCTCTCGCTTCAAATCTCAACACCAACTTCCAAATAAGACCATCTAAAAAATTAAAAGGATTTTAACATTCACTTACCACAAAAAGATTGTCACTGATGTAGACATGCTAACCAGCCACAGGTTTTAAGTAATCTAATCTTTTTGGTAATAAAGTGTTTTTTCGTGACAAAGCGATAGCTAGCTAGTGGCTGTCATGTCAATACCGGTCAATACACCGGTGGCTGGCTCGTTAGCCTAATGTCTGACCTACCACTCACATTACACACACTGAGTTTTCCACATGTCACGGGTTGGGTCGTTTATCCATCTAACCTTAGACCCCTTTCTTTATATTTTAAAATATCAAGAAATAGCCTACAGTTGACATCTTTATTATAAAAAATAGGAATTACGATAGCCTACCCATTCTACCGGCGAAATTAAGATAAGCTACTTCTCTATGAAAACGGTTGTTAGAATAAGACTTACAAGTTGCCTGATATTATTGTTCTGCCTATGTTTTATTTATTTTTTCTATAAATTGTTGAGGCATATAGCCTGCAATTGTTTTCCTACACGTTGTTAGCAAATTGAATGATCTCTCTCCCTCTGTCACTGAAATCATCCTAATATGAATAACCGGGTGGGTCACCAGACATTCAGGGTTCAGACAATCCATTGATATATATCCGGGGCTGGGGGGATTGCATGTGTTTAATTACTTTTTATGTTTGCTATTACATTATTTGTAATATCAGTGCAAATTAAATTAACTGCATTTTTCTGATAACGAACGCTATTATGTTCAAGTGCAATGCGACTGAAATGAATCCCGCAATTTGACAGCGCACGACTGTGTCAAGTGAACAGTTTATACAAGATTTAGGGATAAACATTGACGTTCTGTGCAAACCTTATGATGGATGTCGCAAAGAGTAAATTTTTCCAAGGTAATGTACAGAAAGGTGTTTAAACCAAATATGCAAACAAAAACATAAGCAAACATTTTATTTACTAGTAGAAATTAGTTTTCGCATTTAGGCTAGCTACCTATATTCACATGCATATTTACAATTAATTAATTTAGGCTTTTTCATGATTATGGCGATTGGTGCTGATTTTGCCCAAACTATGCCAATCTATTCAGGGGATACTGGAAGAGATTTATATTAATGATGTTTAAAAAAATAACCGGTAACGAATACTAAATTAGCCTAATAGTTTTATTAATTATAGCCTGTTAATGACAGCACCTGCATAATATACATGGAAGACTGCCCGTATTCATAACGTTTCGTTTCCAGACAAGATTGCTCAATTTGGCTTTTGATTGATGTATATAAATGTTCAGAAACAAAATTCGAAGAAATGCGCTTGCAGTGCAAAACTGCACAGATGTTGGCTTGACTGCATTAACCATATGTTGTCAGTAAAGTAGCTATAGCAGGCTGATTGAATGTTGACAGTAAGGTTTGTATCACGTAAACATTTGAATTAGATAAAAAATGCATCACTAAAGCAAACTGGCTAACGAATGCCATTTAAATTAAATGAAACTGTACATAAGTGTTCAGACCTTGTTATAAACTATCTACATGATCCGTTTTATAGGAACTACTTGATTTGTGTCGTAGTAACATGGCAACAGTAAAAGGAGTGGTGGGGGGTACGTTAATGTTTCACGATAACCGCACGCCTCGTGACTATTTTCTTTTGCTAAAAATACTAATTAAAACATTAATTTTCACAAATAAAATGTTGGCAACCATTTTATAAGCCCATTAACACACTCCAGACTGTGCGTTGCCAGGGAATAACTGCACACCTCCGCAGTGAAAGCTCGGCTTTCAGCCTCGTGGCTTTCTACACTGCTGAGGTGTGCGGTTATTCCCTGGCAACGCGCAGTCTGTCGTGTGTTAATGCTTACTTAATTAAGTAATTAGAATGATTTATTTTTCAGTTGTGTTGGTTTCACCAAGCTTTCTGGAAATATGCTGTAATGCTCTGCATGTAATATGTAAATATCTATTAATTGCTAGATACTCTTTAAGTATAAACATTTACATTTTAGTCAAACAACCACAACTTAGTAGAAGTGCTAATATTTGAAAGGTCGGCAAAACAGTCAAGAGTACAAAAATTAACTGTTTTGAGATTACTTCCTCACTTCCTTTCTGTCTTATCCCCTGTGAACCTGACAGATTCGCTGATCTCTCATCGTTTGTGACTGTGATTACTTGAACTAGCCATGGTCTTTAATTGCAATGTTGCCTGCATCTAACAGTTAACCCAGCGCCCCAACTATCAACAGGCATAGACAAGTCTTGGTGCCCCTGGCAAAGGCCTTGTTCACCTGTTCCAGGAGCCGGGGCTGATGACAGTGTTACTGCTACTACTGCAGAGGTATGATGTTGAGTTGATGGCCCTGTTTCCGTGTAGATTGCAGGTGCTGGATGACGAGGCCTCATCTCTGGAGGACCTGAGCGACTGCTCATCTGACTCCATGGAGGTGTGCTGTGATGACACGGGTGAGTCACATTCAGTCACTGCACACTTGCCTAATTCACATCACAGTATTGTAGGCTATGCAATGAAAATGTGTAGGGAAAGTCATCTGCCACACTAGGAATCCAACCAAGGATCAAACTGCTGGAAACAAATGAGATTTGGGTAGTAAATCCGGCTTTCAGACAAAAACATCCTTTTTGAGGGATATTGTGAAGATATGTCAGAGGGTTTTCCTGGTGCAGTCCCTGTGATTAAGGGATGGGTGTCACATCTCCAGACATGGGGATTGATTCCAAATCTACTGCTCCAGTTGTAGATTGTTATCTGTGTAGCCTTTTTGTTGTTGTTTTCAGCCACTAATGCACTCTAGACACTTGGCAACATCCAACAAATCCCTCCCGGCAAATAAATCCGCTCTGATCTGGAGTTCTCATCTGGATCTTCAAGGTCAGATGAATGAGGAAACACCCTTAACTTGTGTTACCAGCAAATGATATCAGCAAGAGAATGTAGTATGTCTGTCATTGTTGAGGATATGAATTGTGATTTTGCTAAAGGTTGGTGAACGGTTTGTCTATAACTGATCTTCAATAATCATATTTTTATTTTTTGTTATAATTGTTTTTTGGGGGGAGGTTATTATTATATTTATTTGAAAGAATATATTTTAATATTTATTGACATTTATTTGAAGTTTGGGAGCATAGGCTAAGCACCGCTTTAACTCTGCGTGCAGTTACATTTTAGTCATTTAGAGGATGCTCTTATCCAGAGCAAGTGAGAGTATGTGCAGGGACATCCCCCTGGAGCAACTTAGTGTCAACTGCCTTGCCCAAGGTCACAACAACATTTGGCATCTAACCGGGAATCTTGATTACAAGTCTGACTCTCTAATCACTGAGCCATCTGACACTTTCAGCTACGCTTTTAGGATAAACCTAGAGTAAACATAAATCCCATTGATTTTGAGACTCAAAGTCTTATAAACCTCTATACAAAAAGGTTCTGATTTCTCATATGTATTGATTTTGGGTGGCGTCAATCTTCTGGCATTGCTCCTGACTTTGTCTGCTCTTCTTTGTTGATAGATAGTAATGCTTATACTAGGTTTATTTGAAACATTGCCATCTACTGGCAGCATTTACCAACCACATTTAGAAGCTTGAAATCTGCATCAGTAGTTTTGCGATCAAAGGTAATAATTTCCTTTTTCTGAATTATTTAAATTCAGTAGTTTTTCAATCTTGTTGACCATAATTCATTGACCATAATACACTTTATATAGTCAAGTGCTAATACGCCCAGTAGTACTGCCAACACACGTTACTGCCAACATACTTTACAGTTAAAGCTTCATTACTCCAATGCTACAGGGAGGCCCCACCTGTTTGATACATCAGGATCTAGGATCTCCTCCAGCACTTTGTCATAACTGGATCTGTGTCTGTAAATACAATTTTTCATGAATGAACACATGGGAAAACATGTTTTCCTGACTGTCAAATTCATTCTCAAATCCCAAACAACAGATGACTAATTCCAACATTTTTCAATACATTGTGAGTACATTTTTCTATACATTGTGAGTACATTTTTCTATACATTGTGGGTACATTTTTCTATACATTGTGAGTACATTTTTCTATACATTGTGAGTATATTTTTCTATACATTGTGAGTACATTTTTCTATACATTGTGAGTACATTTTTCTATACATTGTGGGTACATTTTTCTATACATTGTGAGTACATTTTTCTATACATTGTGGGTACACTTCTAGTCAAATATGTCAAAACTGCTTAAAGAGCCACTGCTTAAAGAGGCAGACATAATCTGTCTGTTTTAGTCATATTTTACCAGAGAAGGATAACTACAACAGGATGTACAGTAGAGTATATAGGTTTCACATAATCAAATGTTGGGTAGGAAAGTGACATGTCTGTGAAAATGTTTTGTACAAAGTTCTCTGACTGCTGAAAGGTTGACCATTGGAGAATTTTTTTAATTTCTATTTAGTGGTATGTCAGTCTCCAGAAAGACTAGCAGCATCAAATAAAAATACCTGCATAACATATTACAAATGAACACAGGCCTGAGAGCAGGATACAAAAGTCAGTTTGAGATGGTAACTGGTGTTGGATCCAAATGTTGTTCTGATTAGGAATGTTTTAGGATCAGCCAGTGTACATAATGAGAAAAGTACCCCATAAAACCGTCTTCACTATAAAAGCCTTCTATGTAGTCTCTTAATTATGAGGATGACGGAGTGGGGCTCAGTTCCCTGAAAGATCCTGTTGCAGGTTGAGTGCTCCAGTGCTCTTCTGAGCCCGATCGACAGATGCAGGACAGGATCCCAGTGATTTCTTCTGCAGATAAACTTTTGCCGCCTGTCAGGGAGTGCTTCTCGTCCCCTCAGGACAGCCCTGGGGGGCCACTTGCAACCTGTCACCATATATAGGACGGTATCGACAAGGGAAGCAGATGAAAAGTCTGCTTTCAATCATGTGATTCTGTTAATTAAGTGCAGAGTAATGTTCTCTGTGTGGTTTCATCATGTAATCACAGTAGAAAAGAAACCCAACTGAATGAACCAACGAAACGATATGTAACTCCACTGTATTATTGTTTGCAGTATTTCTGATAATCTCTTCGATTCAAATTAGACATTTTCTATAAACATTCTCGGACATACAAGCAAAAATGTTTATAGACATTTTCTATAAAATTTTTGGTTGTATGTCCGAGATGGGTATAGTGGATATTTTACTCTATTAAGTATTATTTCTGCGGCCCACACAGTGCTCCAAGTTTAACACAGTAAAATAATTACTGGTGAAATTATGAAACAAGCAGTATCAGCGTTTTTTGTATACAGGTTTTCAGCACATCAGTCCCAGCAGGAATACCCTAAATTCAGCATATGGGGAAGTTGGGAGGAAACATTACTTTTCAGGTTTTTACAATATCCTGGACCCTCTGGCTCACATTCCAATAACACAATGATTTCATTAGTGTTTGAAACCAGTTTTAGTTCAACAGATATCTGTGACTACTCTGCTTTTTAACACGTGCACACACACACACACACACACACACACACACACACACACACACACACACACACACACACACACACACACACACACACACACACAGCAACATATTGGGCGAGAACCTTTGGAAGTCCTTTGCATTTTTTTGTTGCATCATCGTCATGGTTGCGCCATAGCAGCTGAGCAGCCACAGAATGATTACACAGATTGTCCGGGGAAATTTACAACTGGCAGCTGTGGAGCTGTCCCCTCATAGCCTCAGACTGCTCAACACACCACTGGCCACTGTCAGAATAGTGTCCAGATGTCTGGGAAAGCAACAAGGATGAATGCTGATACTTCTTCACTTCAGAGGAAATGTGTTTCCTTTTTAGTTCATTACCCAGTACTCTTACATGTTAGCATATCCATGAAGTTAAAGTTAATGATTAAACTGTATAAGCTGACTGTGACAACATTCATATACTTTTCAGTAGTTGTGTCAACATGCTTGTATATATGTTTAGGTAGTTGTAAGCGTTAACATGCTCAAGTAAGGACCTATGCACATTTCCTGACATTGGTTAAAAATCTTTGAAAAAGGCATTGCACTTAAAGACTGTCACACTAACCGGAAACAGTCACCATATTATATACTTCTATTTAAGTTATATAATGTATTTGTCATTATGTACAAGAAATGGGGGGCATCACATCAACTACCTAGCCATGATAAAAACAGGAAACAAGCTTGTCTGAGTAGGTTGTGAGAGAGAAATGAGGTAATCATCAATGGACTCCACTCAGCATGGGGGCATTGCTTTTGACCATAAAGAACAAGATGTTGCATTGTTTTCAGTCCCTGCTAAGCCACATCAATTGACTTCATGGGTCTTAGAACGAACCCCGGGCACCCCGAGACCCACATATCAGGCCAGTGGAGTGTGTAAGCACACGGTGGGGGAGCAGAGTGGGAAAATACCCTCAGGCTTAGAAACAAGCTCATCACTTGCATCAAAGAAAAGTTAACCATTGTGATCCCAGTAGGTTATTGGGTCTTCAGGATAACAACACTTGTTTTGAATTGCTTTGAGTACAACCTCTTAAGCGATTTCTTTAGTTTCTTGTGCACAACAGGCAAATTGGTGAGGAATCACCATGGACACAATGACATATATATTTTCAGGGTCACAAAAAGATAAAAAAACAAACATGCATGTGTGTGTGTGTGTGTGACATCATTAGAAAAATGCTGCAGTTAGGGAACATCTTAAAAGTGTTCATCACCTCAAATACATTTATTATTCATAAAGATTATCCTACTCAAAATATCGATTGATGATACCTGTCCTTAAGATGGCAACAAAAGAAATACATACATTAGATAATGCAGAAACTATTACTGGGGCTGAAATGGCAGTTCACATTAACCTCTTATAAGGGAGTGAACCTCTTATAAAAAAGTGTTATTTACGTGGTTCAGTAATTGCAGGGCTATTTAAATAGGCTACATACTGTAAGATAATATGTGTCTAGGCTTGATATTGTTACTTTGCTTTAGTGCTTATCCTTTTTCAAAATCTGTTAACACTTTATTTTACATGCTATTTTTCTGGAATTTAAATAGTATTGAATTGTATATTGTGGTATAGTCATTTATAGGTTGACTGTCTGAATAGCCATTTTAACATGTCATATCTTAGTACGTCCTTTGTTTCTTTAATGCAAAATGAAGAGCTACCTTTTGGGATAGGGTGTGTCCTCTTTTACATTGATGCTACATATGACTCTACTTCAGTTTTAGGTTTTTGTGCTGAGGTTTTTGGCCAGGGAAATACTCTTTTCAGTCCAGTGACATTCATCCAAGCTCTTGGCAGGATACTGTAAAGTGAAAAAGGACCTGAACTAAAAAACCTCCATATACTGCCAAATTGTCAGGGTTTTGTTTAGCTGTGAAAGATGTTTGATGCTGCTTTAAAATCCGCTGTCAGAAATGGTACATTTGTAAATTACTTACAAATTCTGTTTAGTTAAAAGACAATAGGTTAGCATCATATGATTGTTTCTGATTAAAACCGGCTTAGGGTTAGGTAATAAGGCAGCTCAGACTGGATAAAGAGATAAGCTGGATGTTCCAGTTGTTGTGGGCTTTTGGGCACAGCGTTTCCCTTCTGGGCTGTTAACTCTGTTCATGTTGTGCATTTGGTAATTAATGTGCCTAAATGTATCTGTCTGCACCACCCGTTTAAACAGCACACCGGCAAATCATGCACAATGGTGTGTGTGCGGTGAACATGCCTGACCCAGGAGGTGAGGGAGGGGGATGGGAAGAACAAAGGGACGGATAGACATGAGAGCGTGTGAAAAAAACGTGCCTGTGATCAAAACAAATGCAGTCCGGCTTAAGAAAATAAAAATTTGAATCTTATTGTCTCTTGTCGCCGCGTTACATTTCACACATTCTGCTGAGGAGGAGCGGAGCATCTTTCAACGCTACGGAGGAGGAGAGAGGGAGGAGGGATGGAGAAAGGAAGGAGGAGAGGGGAGAGGCTGAGGCGGGGGAGGAGGGAGTGTTGTTGCGTCTGCTGCTGCTGCTGCTGTCATTCTGCTGCTGCGCGCTTCAGCGGCAGGAGGCTCTGCCGAAGGGAGGAGTAGGAAACAGAGCCAGGGACAAGGAGAGAGAGAGGACAGGCATCGAAAGGAAGGGAAGAGCCCGGGCAACAGCTGCAGCAGCCCGTCAGGAGGAGAGAGATAGGCAGAGACAGAGGAGGACAGGAATAATAAGGAATAATCTGCACAAAAACACCAAAGATTCAAGAACTGTGCCTTGGTAGCCTGTTTTTTCCTAAAGAGGATAAATGGACTGAGGGAATATATTTTTCTCCCTGCTGATGTTTTTTTTAAATGCTTTCATGCAGGAGGCATGCTCAGAACTAGCGTGAAAGGAGGCCTAGAAGGAGATTTAAAGATGGAACGGGCAGAGAGCACCAAGACGTACAGCCAATCCGAGGGTAAATCAGTCGGCATGGCACCGAAGAGGGCCAAGTCCGGGGTGCCCCAAAGCGCCCAGCGAGGGGAGCTGAGGGTGTACCGCGCAGGCAGCTCTGAGGGACGTCTACCGGTGTCCTCCAACCTCCGCAAGCAGAGGTCCCTGACCAATCTGGCCGTGCTCACCGACGCAGAGAAGAAGATGCATCTTTACGAGCCCAAGTGGAGCGATGACATGGCCAAGCCTGGAGCAGGGCACCTCAAGGCGGGCAAGCCCAAGCTAGCAGGAGGAGGCGGCAGCGGTAGCGGCGGAGGGGGCGTGCCATTATCACGCAACCTCTCCAAGTCAGAGCACTCTCTTTTCCAGGGCAAACCCAAACCTTTCAGCCCCCTCGCCGCTCCTTCGGGCTTGGGTCGACCCGGTCAGAGCCGGATCCCCAGGGGGCCCTATGCAGAAGTCAAGCCCCTGAGCAAGGCCCCAGAGGATGGCAAATCCGACGACGAGATCCTCTCCAGCAAGGCCAAGGCTGCCAGTAAAAAGCAGGCAGCAGGAGCTTCTGGAGAGGCAGGGGCCAAGGGCCAGGGGGACGGCAGCCAATCTTTTCTCAAGGTAGATCCGGAGCTGGTGGTGACTGTCCTGGGCGACCTGGAGCAGCTTCTCTTCAGCCAGATGCTTGGTGAGTACACCGGGGTACCTTTCCACCCCTACAGACCTCCAGCCTGCCTGTCAAGCCTCGCTATGTGTCTGTTGCTCTTTACAGCACAACAAATAATGCCCCGCACCGTCAGCACGCCCCCTTACTACAGCTGTCACCAACACCTGCTTGCTGCTGCAGTCTTCATTGTCCCTGAACGGAGCTAATCTGCATCGTTTGAGAAAAGGCTTTTTTTTACTGTCCCTCTGTTCACTTCACATGCACTTGCAAAGCTTTGCTCTTGAAAGCTGCCCTGTCTATGGTACATTTGGTTAATTTCAATTGGGTTATCAGAATATTGTGAACCATCACAATGGGTGGCCATGGCGGACGGCACCTCCATTGTTTGCTTCGAGTCCCGTTTATTATTAATATCCTGCCAGTTGCTCTGTGAAGCATGATGCAATTGATTGTGTAAGGTTGTTTCGCATTAACACTGGATGTGGTCTATCGCATGGAAGGGAAAGAAACCCTGGGGCTGGTCAGTTGCACACAGATCTCCATCTCAGCTCGTTTCCTGCAGTGGCTTCACCAGTCGGCCATGTAGCCCTCTGCATGCTTTATGCAGGTGTATACTGTGTCTGTGAATGGTCCCAGAATATAGGAGCCTGGGAAATAAACCAAGCCATGTTGAATTCATTTTCAGCCCACTGTGAGACACATATTTAGCCTCCTCCCAGCCCCATTCATCCGTGTCCATTGACAGATGGTCTGCAATGGGAGAGAAAATGGCCAAGACTGCCTGGCTTTGTCAGTGCTAGTGGATAGTTATCAGTAGAAGGACAACTTTGTTTGTTTGTCTACAACCAGGTAGCTAGATGTGATTGCATAAACTAGCCTGTATGTCATTAAATCAACAGCATATTTTGAACGGATTATGTTTGCCAGATAAAGTACAGGGTATTCTTTTTGACAGGGTTTACACTGACCAGAGATATATGTTGATCACCGGGTTGCCTCCTAGGTAATGTCTTTATTGGCCTCTGGTTCTCCATGTCATTATCCAATATAAGTGCATAAGATTAGCATGTTGGGATAATTGGTTGATTGGTTTTGACGTTGATCAGTAAAAAAGACCATTTGAACTTTAGGTTAAAGCCAAGAATAACATATTAATTTACTGGCATACATGGATGTCAAACATCCTTCCGCCATTTGGGCATCAGCTGCTGACCTCAATTTCAATTTTGCCCAACCTCTGGCTCTATTAAATTGCCAATTTCAAGTTTCAGTCCCCTATGGATGTATAACGCACTTATTTTATAGGTATTTTTTTTGCAGCTACTAAAAGGGTCAGATTTTCTTTTGTGGTTCACTAACAAAAACATGATGTGACAGACAGTAACTGAAGACAGAACTGGACAGTTTGAGATTATTAATCCACTGCTTTGAATTTATCGGCATATTTTTCACAAGCGTTTATGGGTTATGATATTAGCTCTGTCCTAATTTATAAAACAAAACAGCTCTGTCTTTCATTTTCCAGTTGTATTTGGTATACGATTCCTCTAAGAATTCGTTTTAATGGGTGTTTGTAATCTTTAGGAGCTGGCTACTCAATTATTAGCTTTCCAGCTAGCCAATGCATAGGTAGTCCCAACTTTCAAAGGATGTACATCTTAACTTAGTGGATACATTTGTGCTTATCTGATATAGTTGTCAATGCTCATTAGTTTATATGAGCAGGATATTGACCCATCATACCATGACACTTAGAGCCTAGTGAACACTGTCAGTCATACAACACATTATTCAATATTACATTGGCATTATACAGTGTGTACACGTGTCACTCGCCCGCATTTGGTTGCATAGAAGCCTTAAGAGAATCTTTTTCAGAGCAGATTTCTTCGCAGTTCTCACCCTCGTAGATGTTATGCGAAGTTGAGGTTTTAATTGTCCCAATCCATTAAAGTCATGATTTAAAAATTTGAAAATCTTGCTTAAAACATCTGCTTAATTAATAATGTGTTGTAAAGTGTTGTACATGATAATCCCTCATGAGACAACATTGCAATGAGCAATGAGTGAACAGATTTGGTTTATGAATGTGAAAAGCACTAAAGTGAACTTCAGACAGGCAAAAACACCATAATTCTTGACTCACTATTGACTTAGGAAGACAAAAATTACAAAAACACGCACCCAAACACACCAGACTTTGTCGGACTGGAATAAACCTACAGGCAATTATGTTTGCAGTTAAAACAACTTGACTGAAATGGAAACAAATAAACGTGCAGAGCCTCTTTGCATGAATAAATCTCTTCATTGATAACAGAGAGCCCATATAAGGAGTAGCTGTTTGGGTGTGTCCAGCACACATACAAACCATTCTAATTCCAGGGTTCGACCAATGTCTTCATATTCCAGTTCATAACATTCATCACAGTAAATGCATTTGTGCCAGTCTTTCTTTGAGATATTTTTTCATCCACACCATACATCTATAGCTATCCTTATTGGGCAAATACATTTAGTCATTGCCTTGGGTGTTTGTGTGTCTGAATTATGCAGAAGGCAGAAACATTCATGGCAGGATTTATGAAAGGACTGTTTTGTGATTGACTTCTCAATATAGAGGCTCTATTTGTGGGACACTCTGGATTGGTGGTACAGTAGTCCATTGGAGGTCATAACAGACGTATTATGAAGTTTGTGTAATGTGACCTCTCCCCATCACTGGAACAACACAGACCAACACGTCCTATCATAGACAATGGCTGTCCCATTACATAGACTGTATTGTAGTGAAAAGAGCAGCTGTAATAGATGAACATGCAAATGAAATCTCAACAACAAATCTGCAACTGACTGAATTTAGCTATTGTATTTTGTAGGAACTTGATTTTTTATTGTTAAAAGATGCATGTGAAATTAATGCAATCTAGAATTTAAGTAATTCTGAGTGACAATGATTAAGATGTTCAATTCTTTCAGTGTCCAAGCCATAAGAGCCCTGCAGGAGTAGTAGTCACAGCTCTGGGTTGCCATGATGAATACTAGAGAACTAACAGAAGGACTAGAGGCAGCATTTGTGTCTTGGTGCAGTAGTTGTATGTGAACTGTCATGCAAATACTCCATATCACTTCTGTCACTGTATTTTTCAGATATGTTTAAGATATTTCAGATCATCACACATTCTGGTGCGGACCACAATGCTTTCCACACCTAGAATTTGCTGCTCTCTCTCCATTTTGTGGGTAAAGTCAATCACTTGAGTATCATGATATATAGTATACTTGATAACTTCACATCAGTTAAATAAGCATTTTTTTCTGATTCTGTTGATGCATGTCTCTTTTTAGATGCTAAATGGCAGAGTAGCTCTGGCTATATTTTGCCAACTTTAGCCAGCGGTTTAGAACAACATAGACAATCAATAGCTCTAGACAGAGTGGAACTTGTTTTCTTTTAATTGAGGGAGACACATTTTTGTAAAGCTCCTGAATTCCTAAATGTTACACAATTGACTAGAACTCATTGCCCTTCTAGTCTATTCTTTTTTCGACCAACAAAAGTAAACTGAATGATAGAATTCTTACAATATATCAAATCTGAAAATCAACATACAGTAGCTTAAACATTTTTTGTTTTGGTTAGGTATCCTGTTTTCCTTTAATTTATTACATCCATATTATAAATAATTTTCTGTATTGCCAAATTTACTAATTTAGAAATATGTGCCATAACATATTGAAATGACACAAGATATATTCTGTAACTGAATTTTTCAGCCGTAAATCACATGAAATACATTCTGAGGGAACTATTTTGTGAAACCGAAATATGTAAAATATGAACATATGAGAGGGTCAATTACGTTTGTAGTGAACTAAATGGAACACATGAATAACGTTAAATATGAACATATGAAGATCATGACGTAGCATGTAAATAGCATAGTTTTTGCTAGGGTGGAGGTTGGGGATGGTGGACGGGCGTATAAATCTGCGACTTTCATGCCAGTGTTCGCGAGTTCAAATCCAGACCGGCACTTTGTGTGTGTTTTGTTCTACATTGCTTGCGTCATGCAGACAGGCGATTGTCGGTTTTTGTAATGTTAACCCTAACCTTAATTCTAACCTTAACCTCAGTAACGTCATCTAACCTTAACTGTTAGTATCCTCATATCTAATCTTAAACGTTAGTATCTTTGTATCTAACCTTAACTGTTAGTAACCTCCTACCTAACCTTAACTGTGAATGTTGCAATGTAATTTCAAACGCTATAGAATGTATGGAATGTTCTCGCAGAAATCCTCTAAACGAATTGTACTGGAGCAACGTAATTAAAGTACAAAAATAGAGCCTAAAAACGTGCAGTTCAAACTCAAAAAACCCTAAATATGTTGACATATAATGTAATTCAGGTTTTCAAAATAGTTTCCTGAGAACATAATTTGGGAGAAATTCTGAGATGTACAGTTGGAATTTTTAGAAGATCAGCCTTGTTTTGGTAAAACATTGTTTTGGTACAGACATGCAAACAGGTCACGGGTAAAAAAAGGTGAGAATGATAGGTCGAACCTCTGACCCTCTAGGGGTATGCTCCCCCAGATGAAAATGTTGTACATTTTAAAGTTAAACGCATCAATCTGGTGCACTTTGAGAGCAAAATTACGAGGCTAGATCAATGTAGAATTTGTGCTCTTGTAAACAATGCCATGATCATCTAACCGTACAGACATTTTTTGTATAGCATATATCATAAAAAAACAATTAAACAAATGGGATTACCTTTGTTGAACTTCTTTATTTTCTGTAAGTCAAAAGCATAAAATGTTTTTATATTTCCAAATCATTCTCTGACTGCTTTTTTCCTTAGCTGCTCTTTTTTCTGCTCATGACAAGTTACACCAGTAAATCACCCATCCTACACACATAGTAGCTATAATGTCAGACACAGTTCAAAACCATGCTGTGGATTATAGAAGATGGGCTTAGACACACGCCAAGTACCACTGACGTTACCAAGCACTGAAAATCTTTGCTGGGCGCCACAATACTAGTTTGTAGCTGTCCGCGGGCATTCAGTGTGACAGTCTGAACTTCTAGACGGGTGAACTGTATTCATTGCCTGCCTCATATTCGACCCAATACGCTATTATTAAATTAAAATCATTATTGTTCATAAACAAACAATTATTGTTGATAACATCAGGTTAAGTTATAAAATATTACTGTAATGTTATCTGCCAGGACAGTTAACATTATAAACTAGCTTATTTAAGGTAAGACATAACCATTCCAACGGGAATTTCGTTTTGCAGTTCGGCAGTGTTCAACTTCAGTTTGATTCAGTTATCGACGGACTGCTCTGTGTTGCAGACTTTACAAAAAACTCTCGCCACTCTGCCTCTATTTGGCTATGAGGTTTAGGCATTAGGAGTGACGATTGGTTCCAGAGCCAGTTGTAAAGTTGCGAAGCATGGGTAAAATGCTGTAAAATTATATGATTCATATTTTCTCATTGTATATCCACGAATCACATAGGTGACCCATTTTGGTGAAAATTCACCCAAAGGTGAGGAGTTTGCATGCCCGTAAATAGCTGTTGTATAGGGCAATGTAAGGGAAATGTTTGAAATTATAAAACTTATTGTAGAGTAAGACAGTTGTGCTTACTATAGTCTAGACACTACCAATTAACCAAGATAAGTTTACCTCAGGTCCATGACAAACTTTCCTCTTCCGTCAAAATATTGTTCTCAGCTGGTTTCAGCAATTTGTGTTGTAAAAAAAGCTTTATTTGTGACACAGATATCATCGACCGGGTAGCGAAGTTCAAGTAAATTCATAAATTAGCTAGCTACAGTACTGCATTCACAACAGCTGTTAGATGTTTGGTCGTTATCTGCCATAAACCTCAGCACTGGGAATAACACTTGTTTCAAATAGGAACTTGCTTGCTACATCAATGACAGAGTGACAGTGTCTGCTTTGCTTGCTTATGTACAACCCTAAACAATTATGAAGCTAGCTAGCTCATCAAACACATCTTACCATCCAGGATACCGCTTTGCCCCGAGCAGCTTCTGTTTTAGCGGCAAATACCAGTACCAAAGAAATATTATGATTGGTTAAGAATTCCCATTCCCAACAAAGAAAAGGCAGGATGTCCGAGTTTGTAGCTTCTTAGTTTGAGTCTTTAGCTGTTTCAAAGTCAAGGATCCTTCCAAGTTAGGTCCTTTAGAGGCTAGGCAAGTTTCCTCCTTAGCATTAAAGAGAACACGTAAATGAAACAGGCTAGCAAGTGCACGTCATTGCATCAGTGAAAAGGTCCGCCTTTGGCGCTGCAGTTTAACAGTGGACAGTAGCAATTTATACTGGCATTTAAATGTTATACTTTACTTACTGTATATGTACTACTGTTTTAACAAATGTACAATAACGTTAAATACTAAAGATACTTATATTTGAAAGCATATTTCCCCGTCATCTCTCCGACTCCACTAACGTCCGGCATAATTTTTTTTTATGAGCTCTCAAAGCCGCGCGCATAGGATTGTGGTTGATTTGGGAGTGCGAAGGATACACATATCCATCCTTTACTGTCTATGGGAAATTCTCAGAACGAAGGACTCAGTCCTCGGTTACAATTCAAAGGATCCTTGACATTGGAACAGTCCTTCAATGGACTTCGATGACATAGCATCCTTGAAATTCCGGCTTCGGAGGGTCCTTTCTTGTCTTTGAGAAACAGCTTTTCACTTGCCTTTGCCTGCCTGTACACTCTGAGGTTTCCGCCAGGTCCTAAATTACATCTCTCTGATTCTTTTCAAAATAAAAAGTGGAAGGAACAAAAATGCTATAAAAAATGTGGAGGGTACATATCCCCCATCCCTAGTGATAGTTGTCTGCTCATGGCTCTAGGTAAACATTTGCCAGAAACACCAACAACTTCAGCAAGCTGTCACTATGACTGGTTTTACTTGTTGAGATACTTAATCTGTTCTTATCAATTTTTTGACCTGGTACAAACAGCGTGATGTGTTCTGATTTGTAGATGCACCATCCCTTTAGCAAAACAGTTTAACTATCTTCAATTTTTCTCATGTCCTCTCAAGGCCTCCTTTGCTCCCCGGGCTTCGCTTCACATGCACTGCTCTTCGTCAATGCTTGATGTCCCCCAATTATTCTTCTTCTACCATAGAGAATACATTGAGATGGATGCCCACTGAAAATATCTGATGTGATTGCCCAGTAAGATTGATAACGAACATAGATCCCACCACACTAGGTTCGCTTTTCCAGGGAAATGGTTAGCATCAAACTGGAAACAAACAGGACTGGGAGCTAGAAATTACAAACTTAATAAAATTATTATTATTTTTCAAACAGCAACGTTCACCATGCCGCAGTGGGATTCTTGTGATTATTTGTTATTTATACATTTTTTGAAAGATGAGTGCATGTCAACACAAATGGTACATTTAGCTGTTGTTAGCTCAAATGAAGTGTAGTGTTCTAAAGAAAGTCATGACACCTTGTGCATTCACCAATACTCCTCCATTGGAACCTTATTGAAAATGATAAGCTAAAAGAAAACCACCAAAAGGACTTAATGATCGGTATGCCACAGACTTTTCACAGGGTGAAACAAAACTGGACTACATTCGTTTCCACAAGCTTGAAACTAGAACTTAATTTTCAGATCTCGCTCCCCCAGTTATGACAGTGTGATGTATTAATATGGCACATTCCAGAAATGTCTGGAATGTTCTAAAGACTAAATTTCTAATTGCTCAATCTGTAATAAATGTTGCTGTTTATGTTTTCAGAAGAGATTTTAAAAGTGCATACAAATATGTTTTCAATATTTCCCTGGGTAATTGTGCATCTGGATATATAGCAATCACTGCAGCTGTTCATTCTGTGTTTGTGAGCCAGGGGACAATGTCAATCAACAGCCTGATGCAACCACACTTCTCAAAAACTGCTGTTTTGGATAAAACTGACTTTCATCAATTATTCTATTTTCACTACTTGTTAGCGAGACAGGTATGTAGGGGAAGACAGAGAGGTACTGTAGGGCACAAACAATCGCCCAGAACAGAAAGCTATTGACTAGACCATAAAGTTACACACAGGGATTCCAGACTGCCAATTCAGTCTAGATTAACTAATCTATACTATTTGACCCTGTCCATGTGTGACCTGAGACAGATAAACTGAGCAATAGGTCAGCTATTTTGTCACAGAAAATTTGTAATAACTCAAATATAAGTAAGGAGTTGTGGAAACTAGAAATGTAGGGAGATCATTGTCCATTATTCTTTCATTAAGATCTGTTTTACCGTTCTGTCCATTTGTAAGGATTAATGTTCTATGTCCTTCTCACAGATCACTGAAATACAGGGCACTAGGGGCCTGCCAATCACTTTAGCATGTCAGTCTAATTCCTCAACAACACACAGTGTGGAGTCTGTTTGCGTGTCTGCCTGCTGTCTGGATGGCCTTCCTATTTTGGCCCTATATGACGTTTGTTACATACCATCCTGGTGTCTACCACTTCAAAGACATGGAGGTTTTTCCTGTAGCTGTGTGATAAAAACACAATAAATAAATCCCATCCATAATTTAGTCTAGCTTCAACATTCCAAAGTCAAGGCAATGTACAGATTCCACACACACTGTAAAAAATTGTTCCTTAAAAAAACAGTAAAAATTACTGTACCAGTAGTATAATATACCAGTACCTTTTCTATTATTTTACCTGCATTTCCTTCAAGACAAAACAGAAAATACTTTATAAACACAGTAAATGTCTTTTAACGTGCAGAGCTGATATTATTTTGTAATGGACAACTACTGTGTAGTCAATATTTTCTGTTATTGTCTTGAAGGAAATGTCCTTAAAATAATAGAAAATGTACTGGCAGCAAATTACCAGTACTTTTTACTGTTGTTGGATTGTGTTGCATTCATATTGAAAATGTTTGGTTGTTGGGAAAACATATTGTGTCTGTGATATTTCTTTCACTTAAAAAGGAGAAGAATGTAAGAAATGTATGCTGTCTTCACTAGGATTGGGTTTATTTTCAACAGATGGGTAATTTTCTGAGCTGCTACTACTCACTTTTCCAATGTTGCTACTACACATTGTGAATATAGTTCTCAAAAACATTCACCATTCGTATGAACTTATTTTTATACTTATATTTTGGATTGTTTAAATGAAATTTCACTTGGATCTACTTGGATTTAGGCTATGGTCCTATCAATAAGGAAATGTAATTCAAAATACGTTTTTGTTTTGGTGATAGACTATTTACAAAGAAATGGTGAATGGCTCAGAGCCTGGATGGCGGTTGGTTTCTCCTCTCATTCTATTGCCTTTTGAAATGCTCATTCCATTGCCAAGGCGAAATGTTCAGCATGAAAAGGACGGGAGTATGCAAAACATAGATCTGAGACCAGGCTAGGTTTTATCTACTGGCAAAATGCTGACAACTCTATCCCAAGCATTTTTCATACAGATTGAGCTTAAGCAGTTATTTGGAGATATGATATGAGCTTGTGTAATCTGATTGAAATCTTGAATGATTCAAAGGCTGAAAATGATCAGTATAGTTGTGCAATGCTAAAACTGCTGAAAGAGAGACTGAATTTAGCTTACAGTAGCCCCTAATAAAACTTTACTATTACAGCCATTCTTCTATGTCCATACTACTGTTAAAAGAGGAGTGAAAGGATGTGCATTTTATTTAACAGTACACATTCATTTACTGCATCTTTGTGTTCTGCTGCATTGCCCTTAGAGTGATGATCTGAAGTGTATGATTCATTAAGATGGGTTTCCTCTACTGTACTTTGAAATAATGTAATATCACTGATGAGAATTAATTCATCTCTTATGGGGTCATGCCTGTAGCTATCACCTCCACTGTATTCCACCATTCTTAATTCCTTACATGTATTCAATTCATTGTCAATGGTCACAGAGAAATCTGGCCATTCATTTAAACAGATGAGACAGGGGACATGGCTAACGGCTCCCTGGTATTGATTGAATATTGAATGGTCATGTCTTGTCCCCTTCCCTTCTAGTAGTAGAATTGTGTGTTTCCCATTCCTCAAATCATTTTGCACAGGTGTTCAATGAGGAATTGTTGTGTAGGTGTTCTGATGCTACAATCAATAATACATGGGATTTTATTTATATCACGATTTTCAAGGGCCCAAAGTCAATTTCCAATTGGCCGAATTAATGTGTGTGTGTGTATGTATGGACATGCAGACATCCTGAAAAACACTTGTCTTGTCTTCCTAATGGTTGGCTACATGGATTGCAGCCAGTTACCACCGTCAAGATGATTCTGCCTAATATGTAGCCAGAGTGCCAGTAAGCAGTGTATCACAGGCTATACCATGTCAAGATCCAATTGAGGGATCTTCTAGGGTTAGGGCTGTAGCACGGTTGCCATGGTGAGGTAGCCCAGGGAGTCCCATTTGTCTGCCTAACGACGTGAGCGCAGCATGGATGCTTCTCACCAGCCCAACACCTGTCACAAGGCCACAGATATAACCGTGTGTTCACTCTGGAAGACAAATGGGTCATAGACCTATTGTTAAAACTCAATGCTTTCTATGAGTGCCATTAATTCAGTGCAGTCTAATTAAATCTTTGGGAAATCAAATTTAGGTTTAATATATTCCATATCTTGATTCCTTTTGATTCCAGAGAGGAAAAGCGGTGGGTTATCTCCAGGGAATATAACCCAACAGTTTGACAGTGATGCATGGCATGTTTGATTGCATTGCGTTTTTTGAGTCAGCCCAAAATTACATTGAATTACATTTTGAGGGAACTATTTTGTGAAATATGAACGTATGAGTAGGTAAATTACATTCATAGGGAATTAAATTGAAGAACCAAATTATGTAAAATATGAACATATGAAGATCATGACGTAGCATGTAAATAGCATCGTTTTTGGTAGGGTGGAGGCCGGGGACGGTGGACGGATATGGATGTGCAAATTTCATCCCGGAGTTTATGAGTTCAAATATAGATGGAAGCTTTGTGTATGTTTTGTTCTCAATTCCAGCATGATGCAGACATGTTGCACATCATATATTTTTTGTAATGTTGACCCTAACCTTAACCTCAGTAACTACATGGTTAACGCTAACCGTGAACGTTAGAATTTTGGAATGTGTGGAATGTTCTCACATGAACCGGCAAAATGAAATGTGCAGGTGCAATGGAATAGAAGGACGAACATAGCCTAATAACAAAATGTGCAGCTGAATTGTAAAAACACCCCAAATATGTTGACATACAATGCAATTCATGTTTTCAATATAGTTTCCTGAGAAGGTAATTTGGGAGAACTTCTGAGATACGGTAGTTCTAAGCATGAGGACTCTCTCCACAGACCCTGAGTCACAGAGGAAACGCACGGTGCAGAACGTCCTTGACCTGAGACAGAACCTGGAAGATACCATGTCCAGTCTGCGGGGAGCACAGCTCAGTCAGAGGTAAGTTCACAGTGGTGTGTTTCTGGTGCTGTACATGCTGATGTCAATGTAATATAACGCGAAAACACATTCTCACAAACACACTGTCCTACTTTGTTGAATGTTTTGAATTGTTTTGTTTTTTTGCAGTTCCATCTGCACACCAGGGACATCCCACTCACACGTTACCTGTCAGCTCTATATATTTGTTTCATTAGTTCAGCTTGATGACAACAACAAGTATGCAAGCCAGGAAGAAAGCTATAGATTTATTTGAGAAATATAATATACTCATACACACGAAACACAATTAACAGATCGATAGAATCCCTATGTTTTCACAGCTCATCTACTCAGTGTCTTCTCGGCAATTGGGAACCCACCTTGTAAATCTAATGCTGTCCATTACCCTTAAGCATTTCTACTTCACATTCTGGGAATCCTTTGTCCTATATTCATTTTGCATCACCCCTATCGCAATGAGATCACAATAAGCGTAGACACCAGAGCCTAATCTCTCTGGTTATTGAAGAAACTCGACAGAAATAAAAATGTTTGTACACAAAAAGTAATTCTGCATTCAAAGCTTGTGTACCTGACATTTTGGCTACTTAATATCTCCTGCTCACCAGTATGTGCTCTGCCTACCAATTGCCTCTGGTCTCTTTGATGTGCTCTGTTGATGTCCTGGGGGCTTCCATCACAGATATGAGCTTTGCATTTCCATAGCCTTGGACTCTAGAGGCTAGCAGAGAAATTCTAAAACCTCCTGCACTTTGACCGCGGCCACCAAGCCTCTAAAGCACTGGTCAATACCAACATAGGCAGGGCTCTAAAGTGTTTTCTAATTTGGTTTTGAATGCTAGTTTTAGTTTTGGAATAAAA
This sequence comes from Umbra pygmaea, assembly GCA_016801145.1. Classification (NCBI taxonomy): domain Eukaryota; kingdom Metazoa; phylum Chordata; class Actinopteri; order Esociformes; family Umbridae; genus Umbra; species Umbra pygmaea. The sequence goes on along the minus strand of JACXGM010001712.1, from coordinate 28,394 downwards.
GTGCAACTTACAAAAAGTTGAGTAACAATGTTTCACCACAACACTGGTCTACACAGTGCTCAAAAAGATAAACACCACCCAGATAATAACGGCCTCTATTCCTCAATCTCCCGCTTGCGACGCCTGCTTGCAGGCTATTTCCAGGCCAAGCCCTGCCCCCTATAAATTAAGCTCCACAATGTTTATCCTTTCAACAGCCAATCAATTGAAGCACTCAAGAGATTCTTCCAAAGAAATTAGAGCAAGCCTCATTTGAGGATTCAAAATGTGTTGCTATTTCATTTGCTATATATTGCAGTCTGAGACTTCTTCCATTGATGTCCTATAGTTCAAAATTAGTTTTGTTTTTCAAAATGGTATTTAGCAAATTAAAGATATATGTATACAAATAAAGAACTCATACTACAAGAGCTAAGTAAACATTTTCAAAATGTTTCTTTAACCACATTCTGACACTGATCCAAACCATCATGCTTAAAGCAAGTTGCCTTAAACATAAAACAATACAAAAAACTGTTCACACAAAAGGCCTGGGGACATTTGTAATTTAAATCAAACTAGAGAGAGATGAGATGCATGTTTGGCTTAAACAGTGTCAGATGCAATGTTTCTGCCACCTACCCACCTCTCACATTGGTTAACATGCTCTTTCTTCTTGCTAATAATCATCACTTTAAGACAGAGTCCAATCAAAAATCTCCTCGACCCATTCATGTGTAAAACCCCTTGATTCAATCTGAACATGTATTGGTTCTTAGACCAGGAAGATGTCTTGAAAACACCATTTACTTTCAGTTGTACCTATTAGCATAGTACCCTTATCCAACTGATGAATCCCAATAGGTAAGCTAAATATTAATCTGGTTGGCACCTGGATGGGAGACCCGATACTACTGTAAGTGGGAGGGCCCAGCCCTAAATCACATGAAATACGTTCTGAGGGAACTATTTTGTAAAACCGAAATATGTGAAATATGAACGTATGAGAGGGTCAATTACGTGGAACTAAATTGAACACTCGAATAACGTTAAATATGAACATATGAAGATCATGACGTAGCATGTAAATAGCATAGTTTTTGCTAAGCTGGAGGTCGGGGATGGTGGACGGGCGTATAAATCTGCGACTTTCATGCCAGTGTTCGCGAGTTCAAATCCAGACCGGCACTTTGTGTGTGTTTTGTTCTACATTGCTTGCGTCATGCAGACACGCGATTATCGTTTTTTGTAATGTTAACCCTAACCTTAATTCTAACCTTAACCTCAGTAACGTCAAATCTAACCTTAACCTTTAGTAACCTCATGCCTAACCTTAACCGTTAGTAACCGCATGCCTAACCTTAACCGTTAGTATCCTCCTACCTAACCTTAACTGTGAATGTTGCAATATAATTTTGAACGCTATGGAATGTGTGGAATGTTCTCGCATAAATCCGCTAGACGAAATGTACCGGAGCAATGTAATTGAAGTACAAATATAGCCTAATAACAAAACGTGCAGTTCAAATATAAAAAAAACTTAATATGTTGGCATATAACGTAATTCAGGTTTTTAAAATAGTTTCCTGAGAACGTAATTTGGGAGAAAATCTGAGATGTACGGTTGCAGCCCAGCGCCAGTAGGGGATGTTAAATGAGTGTCGGACTCTGTTGTTACTAAAGATCCTTTGTTACCTGTTTAGATTAGCTGTTTTAAAACATGTGTCCTGGCAAAATTTCCAATCACAACCTCCTAATTATAATTAAATTCTAATTTACTCAATCCTCCCGTCTCTTCCACCAGTAACAAAAAAAAGGATCCATATGTACTGTAGATAATGAATCCATGCAATATGCCATTAGCTAAATTCACTACCTAGGAGAAAAGTAAGATATTTGTGGAATTTTGAAGCCGGAATCTTGAGTTTCAGAGACTCCTGTAGCTCGTTCCAGTCATTAGCTTCAGCAAACTGGAAGGAGTTTTGGCCAAAGGAGGTGTGGACTTTTGGGGTGAATAGGGAGATGAACCTGTTTGAGCGCAGGTTACGGGTGGGTGAGGCAATGGTGAGAAAATAATTGACTGTAAGTACAGAGGGGTTTTTCATAGAATTGACTTATATATTAGGTGATACCAGTGGGTCAGGCGCCGAGTGTGTAATGAGGGCCAGCCCACTAGTGCATAAATCGCAGTGGTTGGGTGTTAAATGGGGCATTGGTGACAAACCGCATGGCACTATTTTAGACTAGAATGTCTAACTTTTTAAAGAGGTAAATACCGGCAGTTTTGTAAATGACATTCCCAAAGTCAAGGATTTGTAGGATAGTCATTTTTACCACGGTGTGTTTGGCACCGTAATTGAAGAAGGATTTGTTGTGGAATAGGAAGCCAATTCCAGATTTTTTTTTTAGATTGGTGATGGTTAATATGGGACTGGAATGAAAGTGAACAATCTAACCAGACACCTAGGTATTTGTAGGTGTCCACGAATTCCAGTTTAAACCCAACCACAGCGGATATGCTAGTCAGGCTGGCAGGGACAGGAAGTGTGTGGTAGTATTACTATTAGGTATATATTTGTTGTTCAGGCCATTTAACTGCCTGAAGGTCTGCAGGAACAAGCTGTTAAGCAGTCTGGTTGTTTTTGACAGAATGCTTCTGAACTGGTGGTGTCTGGTGGAATTCAGTGGTTGGAACAGGCCATAGCTTGGGTGGCTAGCATTAGCGATGATACTCTTTGCCTTCCTACTGCCCCTGGTGTTGTCGGCATTTCCAGAGAGGGCAGTGAAGACCCAATGACCCGAAAACATGTTCAGCTGAGTGTCAAACCTTCAGAGCCATGCAGTCAGCCCATTAGGAAACAACAAGGTACCTCTGGGACAGTCCGAATTTATTCTGCCTCCTGAGTTGTACTGATGCTGCCGTGCCTTCCTCGCCACAATGAATGTTTGCAATGACCAATCCAGCCTCTCAGAGATTTGGACTCTGAGGATCTTGAAGTCTGTGATCCTCTCAATGGTGTCACAATGAGGATCGGGGGTGTGTTCGGTCTTTCACTCTGTAGTCCACAATCATTTCTTAGTTTATCTTGACATTGAGGTAGAGGTTGTTTACCCAACATTATGCCGCTAGTGTACTAACCTCTCTGTAGGCCAAATTGTCATCATTGGTGATCAGCCTACTACTGTGGTGTAATCAGAGAACTTGATGATCCTCTTAAAGCTGTGGGTGGCTACACAGTCGTGGGTACAAAGGGAGTTCAGGAGTGGGCTGAGTACACAGCCCTGTGGGGCCACTGTGTTGAGAATCCTTGTGGATGACGTGTTGCTACCCACCTTTATCACCTGGGACCCACTTGCAGATGGTGGGGTGTAGGCCTATGATTAGTAGGGAGGGCACTCTGGTGTTGTAGGCCGAGCTGTAGTCAATAAACAACATCCCCACATATGTATTCCTTTTGTCCAAGTGGGTGAAAGCGGTGTGTATGGCGGTGGAAGTGGCATCGTCTGTGGATCTGTCAGGTACATTGAAGAGGGTTTAGTGTGTAACTTGGAAAGGGAGGAGACAATCTGATGTTTATGTAGCTTATCGAAGCCCTTCATGATGACAGAGGGGAGTGCTTTGGGACGATAGTCATTCAGCTTCACCTTTCCTTTTTTGGGAACAATGATGACGGTTGATTACTTAAAGCAGAGTGGAATGACGGCCTGGTGAAGGGATGTGTTGAAGATGTCGGTAAATATCTGCGCTATTTGGTTTGCAAACGCTCTCAGGACCCTGCAGGAGATGCCTTCTGGCCCAGCAGCCTTGCGGGGGTTAACACGTTTGAAGGACATATCAACATTATCTGTGGTGACAGTCAGGATGGGGCCCTCTCTATCATTAAACCACCGATAGGTGGTTCAGAGTCTTCTCTCTTAAAATATGAGAAAAAGGAGTTTAAATCATCGGGTAGTGGAGCATTGACACCCATCGCATGGTTTGTTTTGTTTTTGTCGTCTGCAAATGTGTTGAACTGCCATATCCTTCCTGTTCAAATTCCAAAATATGCACTGTAGGAAATCATTGTTCTATCTGAAATATAATAACAAAATTCTAAACTGTAAAATCTACACAGTAAATTCTTTACACGGTTTTCCATACCTTTGTGATGTTGGAGCTCCAGTCCACCCACACTAGCCATCCAACTGTAAATTGATCAACATTTTGTAATAACTCTGAAGCATTCATACTAATGCATGGACAAGTTTGATCTACACCCATGAGATTAAACTACCTCACTATAAGTTAAATTATTTTAAATCACAGAACTATCATAGTATTGTGAGTTACTTATTCAACTGAAGCATTTTGGGAATTAGAATGTAATCCTGAAGCAGATACAGTTAACATTCCCTATTGATGAATTTTTCATCTACAGAAATAGCAGAAGGAAAAAATCCACCCACATGGTCTATGGCAGGCATTGCATTATTTATCTAGGCTGGTTGGTACATCTGGTTATGTAATCTCTAGACTCAGCACAACTTCCTTGCCATTGCAAGGGTATTGCAAAACCTGACCCACTTAGAGAACAGACGGGCACTAATCTGTAGTTTAAAAAAGAACTACACTCTGCAGTCTAAAAAAGAACTACACTCTGAAGTCTAAACTACAACTACGATCTGTAGTTTGAATCAGAACTAGACTATTTAGTCTAAATTAGAACTATGCTCTGTAGGCTTAACTAGAAATACGCTCTTTATTCTAAATTCAAATTACACTTTGTTGTCTGCTCTAAAATTGCTTTTAAGTCTAGATTAATGAGCCCTCTAGTCTAGACTAGTACTGGTCGATAGTCTTAAAATAGAACTGTTCTCTAGAGTACACTAGTCTACACTAGAACTAGGGAGTCAGACTTGTAGTCAGAAGGTTGCCAGTTCGATTCCCGACTGAGCCAAATGCCGTTGTGTCCTTGGGCAAGACACTTTACCCTAATTGCTCCCAGGTCGTTGCTGTAAATAAGAAATTGTTCTTAGTCAACTTACCTGGTTAAATAAAGGTTAAATTAAATTAAAACTTCTTTCTATTCCGTCTTAGCTACTCTAGCTTTATACAGACTAATATTATTATGGCCCAAACTTTTCCCTGCAAGTCACTTAACCACAAAAAACTTCTGGCCCGTGCGATCATTTGATTTTCTTCTGTGAACCAGTGTGCATTTCTGTGCTAATTGTTTTAGGTTTCCAAATACAGGTGGTAATAATATTATGAACTTATTGCCGGGATTATAATATATCCTGTCAAAGGGAGGGTGTAGAATAAGATATCTGTTCACATAGTAATACTAGAAATAGTATAAGCAAGTTCACACAGTAATACTGCAAGAACTATAAAAATGTTCACACAGTAATACGGCAATGAGTATTAACAAGTTCACACAGTAATACTACAATGAGGATAAAAAACTTTACACAGTAATAATACAATGAGTATAAACAAGTGTTCACACTATTGGATATTTTTACATTTCGTTGCGCTATAGAATGAGATTAAAATGTATTTAATTTGAAGTGGTTCTGATTGATCTAAACACAACATTATGTGAAAGTGTACAGTACATAAAACTATTAATTATGGGAATAATATATAATTACAATATGTACAGTGCATCTGGAATGTTTTCACAGCGCTTCACTTTTATACTACATGTTGTTATGTTTACACCCTTATTCAGAAATGGATTGAGTTCATTATTTCCCTCAAAATCCTTCAATCAGTACCCCATACTGACAATGTGAAAGACATGTGTTTGAAATCTTAGCAAATTTAATTTAAAGGAAAATGACAAAAGCACATGCACATACAGTGCATAGTTGTAGGGAAACATTATCTTAGATAAATTGCTTTTCACATTTTCAAATATGAAATATATAAGAGGGTCTCTGAAAGAGGAAGTAGCCTTCTCATTAGCAAAAACCTACCCCTGTAATAAACTGAAATACTTATCTTTGCAAACAATCATTTGAATCAGACTTACATGTTTTTTGCTATTATTGTTCTAACAATCATTTTATTAAAATTTTATTAAAAGTTGAGGCATACAATACTTTTCCTCTCCCTATAGTAGTGCAAGTTCTCTCTCATGCTGTCATTCACAAACACTTGAAATGCTCCTATTGGTTTTAACACGGTTGTGGAAAACACATCCCGGACTGTCCTCGGCCAGTCTGTGTCGGCGTGGAGCGGTACCGTGCACTTTAGATGTGGTCAATGGAAAAAAGGCTATAGACATTGTAAGAAATGCTAAGGATGTACATTATTTTCATGCTGCAGAAAACTACTCAGCAATGTCATCCTGAGGCCATTAGTGATTTTAAAACAACAACAAAGTTTAAATGCTAGGGAGAAAAATTTGTATGACTCCACACATTTGCAGTGACAAAAAAAATACAAAATTTTAAACATATTCCGAAACATGCAACATATATGTAACATTAAAGTAATAAAGAATATCCTTTTTTTGGTATAAATGCAAAGCCTTATGTTTAGGACAACTCCAACAATACAGTTTACTGAGTGACTTCAAGCATGGTGGTGACCATCTTGGAATGGGGGTTGTCACATTGACACTGAGATAGCAACATTAGACCAAATTATTTACTTGCTAACTAAGAATATAGTACTGTATGTTCCTAGCAATCTTACACTTTTCACTTGCTGTAAATCTAACTTGAAATGCTATTTAAAGAAATAACCGAAAGATTGACAAATAGTATGTTTAACCTGGTTGTTCAAAGGTCTTCAGACAAAGAGCTCTCATTGCTGCTATTAAATAAATTTACATCCCACTTTGTAACACAACAAAAAGTTAAAGTATCCATTGGGAGTAAATACATACTGTATATCACTTGTGTGACTTCTTACTGTAACTAGCAACTTTCCATAGAGTTTGCAGAAGCAACACATTCTTTACTGGAGTAGCTAAAAGCTGAGATTGGATGTTACATCTGGCTCAGCAGAGGCTATATGTCAAGACGGATTTCTTTAAAGGTCAGCTGACAGAGAGGAAGAGAGTAGGACTGAGTGTCATACAGTATATAATAAACAGCGTTTTTCTATATTTATTTCTCTATATATACTAGTAATACCATAGACCAGCAAATTCACTCTGTCCTCATAAAACATTTTCCTCTCCTTCACCCTAGCTTTCTTGAAAGCAGTAACATTTGCTACGACAGTGATGAGACCAACGCCCGCAGCATGTCCAGTCTGTCCAACCGCTCCTCTCCCCTCTCCTGGCGACACGGCCAGTCCAGTCCCCGTCTGCAGGCCGGAGACGCACCCTCGTCCACGGGCGGTGGCGGCTACCAGGGAGGCAAGGCCAGCTCCCAGTACACAGCCCACACCATGCCTGCCCGAGTCTCCAGCCGGCTCAGCCACTCTTCCCGTATTGAGCTCATCGAAGGGCTGGACATGGATGATGCCGACCTCAAGTCTGGTTACCTGAGCGATAGCGACCTGCTGGGAAAAAGCATGCCGGAGGATGATGATGATAACCTGGCTAATGGGTAAGGATCTTTCCCTGGGTTGGTCCAAATGCTTGCTGATTTTCGATTAGTGAAATGAAACCTAAAATACCATGAATGGGATTTCCTGTCATCAACTGACCTTCATGAAGTATAAGGCAGGAAACTTGTACACTCAGCCTACTTTGTAATGAATCTAGCTATGGTCAAGTCTGTAGTCTAACTAGGGGTTCTCCTGGGGGATTACTGTAGCACTCTCTTTATACTTTGTGAAATGATCTATGCTATAGAGCTAAGTAGTTGTAAACAAGGTTGTTTGACTCAACTTACAGTAGTTTAATTTTTGTGGACGAATGCACAGCCCTTTCTCTACAAACCGTTCTTGTCCACAGTGTGTTTCACATGCTCTCTGATAATTTCTCGAACGTGAACACAGTCTAACAGTTCCGATTGGTTGAAGAAACGGATGGGTTGGGCCCAAGCCGAGGCACATTGGTAAATTGGCATTTTTTTAAAATGTGTCATTGGCATTCGTGCTCCGATTGATTGAAAATTATCTAAACGGTGATCCATTTTGTCCAAAATCCATAATTTTAACATCACTACAAATCAGACTGAATAATGTAGCGATCATAGAGCAGTGGCCAAATTCTGTTTAAGTCATCAGCCAAGTATAGCTTCCATTTTACAGTGCTGTCCTCAGCACTCTGTCTAGTTTCACTTGCTTGATCCTAGATGGGTCTATTACATACTTCATGCAGAAGCCATCTTACCTTTCTCTGATGCAGATTCAGCTGAGTCAGATCTAATTATTGTGTATAGAGTGACCTCATGATAAATCATGTCAAATTGCATTGGTCACATGCTTTGGCAACAATGCTCACTTATGCAGTCTTTTCCAACAAGTGGCAGAAATGTTTAATCTCTCAAGTCATACAAAGTTGTTTAGAAGTAATCTACATTGCTGTTTTGAATGAGAAGGCAAAGTCCTTTATAAAATACAAAGTATAGCTCAGACCTGACTGAGAACTCACAATCTCTGGATGCAGAGACAGCCAGGGATATCGCCTCTGACAAAAATGTGAATTAATGAACAAACAAATGCACAAACAGACTAATACTGTTATGGTATGTTCCCTGTGCCTTTGCTTAATTCTAGTCGTAATTGTCCTTTCACTGACACAGTAGCTGTGTGTTGTGGTCATGTTCTAGGAAGTTGATATTAGGGTATTACTCCTCATGGCAATACCCCATAGATAATGCTCTGTGATAGCATCAATGGAATGCAATATCATTTATAATATTTTACTGCATCTACTTTGAAGCATGTGGGTTTTAGATTGCCTTTTATTTCCTAAATTGTATACTAGCTACCCTAGCCATGATTACCAGTCTAAACATTTTTTTTATATTTAGTAAAAAAAATAATAGCAAAACCTTATTTTAACCTTTTATAAATTCTATATGACGACTGTTTTCAATATGTTGTCTTATTTTTTATGTACTTTTCCATTTTAGTTTCCTATATCAATAATCCAAAGATGTCGGAGGAGAATGTGGATTGCTTATAGGGGTTTAGCTGCATGTCAAGTTATAAACAGTACTCTTCTTTTAAGGAGGACAGAACAGTCATTGTCTGGCCTCAGAATATAAACCAGAATAGATGCAAATAAATTAAAAAGCTATCACAAGAACAACAGTCACAATAGCTTGGCTGTTCAGGGCTACTCAACAACAAAGATGTCAGCTTGGGGATTGTGGTATGTCCTAACCATCAGGTCACCTTGCTTTTGAACTTGTTGCACAATTACAGCAATGTGTATTGCTCAAGGGCACAAATACATATTTGTTGGGGTTGGCATTCAAAACAGCAACCTTTCAGTTTTTGGCCCTTTACTCTTACCAGAGTCTGCTGTAAATTCAGACTATCAGTTCAGACTATACTGAATTAGGCTTTTGAAGCTAGTCAGAATCAGGATTGCTATTAAAGTGGGACAGGATTTCTATGAATTAAACTATGATGAAGGACGACTTGCGTGTGAATCATCAGGTATTGTCTTGTAGCTACATTAGTCAACATTACCAATGTGAAAATTATTGTGCCTCAGACAAGATGTTCTGTGAAGTGTATTCTGTTGTGGATGTGTTTGTGTGTGGACATGGCAACTCTTGAGTAAACAGAACAAGTCAAGGCTCTAAACACGAAGCCAGATTAATCCCAAACTCACTGCTCAACTCGTGTTTTCAGTTCATAGCCATTTCCAGAACTAGAGAAATCATCTGCTGAAACAATATGTTTAGTCTTTCACGTCGAAAAGCAAGATGCCCGACGAGTAGGAAAGCCAGGTCTAAATGGGTCTACATGAGTGCACATCACGTCCGAGTCATTCACTAATTACATTCATTATCAGCACTCCCGCTAAACTGGCTGTTTCACAGACAGCTGTGGGCTTTTATTCATTCATACATTCACACCCACATATAACTGCAGAGAAAAAGAGGGGTGTGACTGACTTCAACACACTCAGATCCCCTGGAATCAGTGCCTGCCTCCCCTGAATGGGATTTAGTAAGTCACCGTGTGCTAATAATAGCCACCACAGAAATGACAACTGTAGTGTATGACATTGGCTAAAGGGATACATTGGGATGTTGGCAATGTGGCCCCTTATGCTGAAGAGGTAAGTGAAGAAATTAATAAAATGTATGTATTCACTGATTGTCAAAAGTTGTGGAACACCCAGGAATTGCATGTGTTGATTGAAATTGATGCATACATTCACCAAAGGTGTCTTTAAATTTATTATGAAGTATAGTCCAAACAGGATTAATAATGGATAGTTTTCATCATTAGGACACTGAACGTGGCTGCTGAAAATTTGGCTTTTGCCAATGTACTCTACATGAATAATTAATTATAAATTTGTAATTTTCAACATTGATAGACATTTACAACAGTGGTAATGTCTTGGATATACCCTCAATGGCCACTTCATTAGGTAGACCTTGCTAGTTACGGGTTGAACCTACTTCCTTCAGAATTGTCTTCAACAAGGTTCAACAAGGTGCTGGAAACATTCTTCAGAGATTTTGGTCCACATTAACATTATTCCATCACTCTGTTAGTGCAGATTTGTTGTCTGCGCATCCATGATGCAAATCTCCCATTCCACCACATCACAAAGGTGCTTGATTGGATTGAAATCTGGTGACTGGAGATTTCAGTACAGTGAACCTTTTGTCATGTTCAAGATTCCAGTATGAGATGATGTGAGCTTTGTGACATGGCGCGTTATCCTGTGGAAGTAACAATTAGAAGATGGGTACACTGTGGTCATACATGGATGGATATGTTCAGAAACAATGCTCAGATACATTTTGGCATTCAAACAATGCTCAACTATTGGTTCTAAGGGGCATAAAGTGTGCCAAGAATATATCTTAAAAATTCTGAACCTACCATCTGATTGTCTCATCAAAAAATTACACTCATCAGATCCGACAAAATGTTTCCAATCTTCTATTGTCCAATTGTGGTGGGCCCGTGCAAATTTTAGCTTCAGTTTCCTGTTCTTAGCTGACAAGAGTGGGACTTGGTGTGGTCTTCTGCTGCTGTAGCGCAACTGCTTCAATGTTTACATGTTGTGCATTCAGAGATGCTCTTCTGCATACATTTGTTGTAATAAGTGGTTATTTGGGTTACTGTTTGCTTTCTATTAGCTCAATGCACATTGTCCTCTGACCTCTGGCCATCTGCAAGGCATTTTTGCCCAGAAAACTGATGCTCACTAGATATTTTATCTTTTTCTGACCATTCTCTGTAAACCCTAGATATGATTGTGCAGGAAAATCCCAATAGATCCAGACTTTTTGAAATAATCAAACCAACCCATCTGGCACCAACAAACATGCCACATTCAAAGTCACTTAAACTCATGGTTCAGAGTAATATAACCCTAGGGTCCTTTGCAACTTGACCTCGAGCCAAACAACCCCCCATAAGCTTTTTTCCATTTGTATAACATTGGTCGAGTTAGAGCTATTAGCCGAATGGCTTAGTGCAGGCGCTAATGGAACCAAGGGTGATATCCCAAGAGGTCATGCACAGAGCGCAACATGTATTGCCTAGCGGCCGAGAGTAGCAGCCATCAGGCAAGTGTTATTTAAATATACTTCTGGTGTACTTACAAACTTTCCAGTGCCTTGTTTCACAAGTACAGAACCTATTTGTACTGCTGTAGACGTTTGGTACCATTCCGGGCATTAATATTATTATTGATGAGATACACCCTTGGTTCCATTAGCGCCTGCACTAAGCCTTTCGGCTGATAGCGCTAACCTGACCAATGTTATAACAACTGAAAATAGCTTATGGGGGGTTGTTTGTCTCGAGGTCAAGGTGCAAAGGCATTTCTCCGAACCATCACTTTAAATTGTATTTCGTCCCAATTTTGATGCTTGGTTTGAACTTCAGCAATCGTCTTGACCATGTCTATATGCCTAAATGCATAGACTTACTTCCAAGTAATTAGCCGAATAGATATTTGCATTAACGAGCAGTTGAACAGGTTTAGCTAATAAAATGGCCGATGAGTATAAATATAGATGCAGTTGTGCTCAACCCCTGCCAGCATTTGTGAATTATTGGCAATTTTCTGAAAATATGGCTGATCATGTAGAAAACATTAATTGTGATTAGTTGAAGCCATTTATAATCCCATAATTGTATGTGTCCTTTTCAAATAATGATGATAACTGAAATCCCCCAAGTGGCCCTGATCAAAAGCTTACATACCCTTGAATGATTGGCCTGATTATACTGAATATGCACAAGTTTACACACAGGTGTAAATGGCTATTAATGGTACATTTACACACCTGTGACTTGTTTGATTGTAATTAGTGTCTGTATAAATAGTCATGAGTTTCTTAGCTCTTAAGAGACCCCTGCACATTTCATCAAGGGCTGCACTGACTTTGGATACTGAGCCAAGAGAAAAGCACAAGAACTGTCAAAGGGCCTGCGAGAAAAGGTAGTTGAACTTCATAAATCAGGAAAAGGATATAAAAAGTTTTCCAAAGATTTGAAAATAACAGTACTATTCATACTCTGATATAGAAGTGGATAACAGGGGGTTCTCTTGATCGCAAGTCACGGTCAGGTAGACCAACAAATATTTCAGCCATAACTGTCAGGAAAATTGGTTGAGAAGCAAAGAAAAACCCACAAGCAACTTCAGCTGAAATACATTCTTCTGCAAAAAAGTGGTGTGGCTGGTTTAAGATGCAAATTAAGGTACTTGAACGAAAATGGGCTGCACGGTCAAGTTGCCAGAAAAAAGCAGTTACTCCGCCAACACCACAAAGCAGCCTGCTTACAATATGCCAAACAGCACCTAGATAAGCATCAATATTGCTGGAACAAAGTCATTTGGAGTGATGAGACTTAAATATACCTTATGGTCAGAACCATAAGCGGTATGTTTGGAGAGGAGTCAACAAGGCCTAAGACAAAAAGTACATCATCCCTACTGTGAAGCATGGAGGTGGATCTCTAATGTTGTGGGGGGGTGTGAGTTTCAGCAGCACAGGGAATTTAGTCAAAATGGATGTAAGATGAATGCTGCATGTTACCGTATATAAAAAACATTGGAGGACAATTTGCATTCATCAAGCCAGAAGCTGCGCATGGGGTGCACTTGGACTTTCCAAATTGACAATAATCCAAACTAGAAGGCCAAATCCACTTTTCAGTGGCTTGAGCAGAACAAAGTGAAAGTTCTGGAGTGTCCATCACAGTCTCCTGACCTCAATATCATTGAGACACTTTGTGGAGATCTGAAATGTACAGTTCATGCAAGACAACCCAAGAATGTACAGGACCTGTAGGCTTTTTTGCCAAGAAGAATGGGCAGCTTTACCACCTGAGAAAATAAAGTGCATCATCCACAATTATCACAAAAGACTGCACAACGTCATGGATGCTAAAGGGGGAAATTCATACTATTAAGAAGTAAGGGTATGCCAACCTTTGAACGGTGAACATCTCATTATTTATTTTATTGCTACATTTGGTTTAATGATTGTGATATTCTGTGATACCTTATATCATTGTGCCTACTGACATGACAGACACTAAAAATAACTTTTCAAAGCGTTTTAAAGGCCACCGTAAAAAAAAAATGTTTTTTTAAACTACAGCTACATTCAGGGGAGTTGTTCAGTTGACTTTCTGAAATGTATATGTCCCGCCCCTGAATCAAGTTGATTGGAGAATAAAAGTTCTGTAGTGAGTTTGAGAATACTACGGATTGCATTCTTCCGTTAAATCCGTAGCTAAATGAGAAGAGTTAGAGGGATTTATTTCTAGGTCAAGTGACAAAATACCAAGAGAGCTGGGTGGTTTCAACTTTAATCAAGTGTTATTGAATGGTAATATACAACCATAGCTATATGTTTGAGCCAGAACAGTGAGGAAGAAGTAGGCAAGAGCTGCGGGAATCAAGCAGCTGCAGGTGAAGCTATTTAGCCCAGGGTGAACATTGATACTGTATGTGGAAAGTGCCCAGCAATGGCAACAGAGACTGAAAGTGTTTGTTGTAAAGAATGGGACAGGGCTCCATTTTTGTTTTCAACCATCTCCAGCCAAGAAGATGATGACTATGTTTGTTAGGTCATCCGAGTTTCACATGGACCAATGTGTATGGCATCCTTCAGTATCCTGAAAAATGGTTTGCATTGAATCTGGTTTGCATGATCTAGCATGTATTGTTTTTATATAAACGTGGATCAACGCAACATAAAAGTTATAGTTGGAGCTAGTTAGCTGGTGTAACTCCCAATCTACTTCTGTGGATTTGGTCACCTATTGTATCGATCAAGTATCCTGGAAATCCAGAGTTCTTGTGAGAGCACAATTTGAATTTGCTCAGCAAGTTACTCTGGCACAGAGTAATGCTGCTCATTAACTATGCCCTTGTAGCCGAGCTGCACCAATCACATTGGTGTATCTGATATAGGCGGGCCAGAGGCGTGTTAAACAGATGACGACAGCTCTGCAAGTGTGACCTCAAGTCATTAGTAAACATTGTAAGATCGCTATGGATCTACACCAGTTGTTTGAAACTGCTTTGGCCGCTACAATGAATGAGTTAGACTTGGCTTTTTGTCTAAAATAGGAGCAGAAGACGGCGCTCAAATCATTACTTTTTATGAAGGACGTTTTTGCTGTTTTGCAGACCGGATACGGCAAGTGTTTAATCTACCAGTTAGCTCTGCCATAGGGTTAGTGAAAACCCACTGGTGATTGGTCGTAGTGTTATCCAATTGCGTACAGTGAGATTTTCAAATGCACGCTTGGTGCCGCCCCTCGAGTTTAGTCATTTACATTACTCGATCCCAGACCCTAAATCGTTCAGGATTTGGGTCTGGATTTTTCCAGGCTATCGATCAAGGACACAGGGAAAACATCACTAGCTCAAGACGAAGTCACTCGACTTGGGAGTAGCCCTCGAGGTAAGGTAGGAGCAGGTTAGCATGATCTAGCATGTACTATTTTTGTATATATTTGTATGCAACGCAATGTAAAATAAAATAAAAATTGACAGAATATTGCGCAGTCTGTATGATTTTGAGCTAGATAGGTGTTGTAACTCCCGATTTGACTTAGCGAGGATTTAGTCACTCATTGAGTCAGTCAAGGATATTATGAATGGCTAACTAGGCAATGCACTTCTTGACGTATTTATGGAAAATATTGATGGGGCGCTAACTAGCTAGCATGTATCTTTTGAGTTCATGCATGTTGTGTAATAACTTCAACTTAATTTAGAAACTTATCAGAAACAGATTATTGTTAAATCTTTACCTACTGAAGTAAGATAGAGCATATAGCTCCCAGATGATTTTGTGACCAGTTGAAAATGTTACTAGTTATGGTGAATAGCTAACTAGACCATGGGCTTAGGCTACATTCGATGTCACTTGAATTGACTCGCTAGGGGGCGGACTAAATTTGATTTGAATTCTGGACCTTGTGGTATTTCAAGTGCAGACAACATTGTATATGACATAAATAATCTATGATAACGTTTTTAAATACTATATTAAGAAACTGTCTTACAGGTACTTTGGAATTGGCTTTTATGTGTTTTGCCTGTTCTCACTGATGTTTTCTTTAAAGCAGTGGTCCTCAAACCCTTCCATGGAGGGCCCAGTGTATGCTGGTTTTTGGTCTTTCCCTTCAATTAGAGCATAATTAGGCCCTAGACTGGCAGGTGTGGGGAGATTCTAACCAATTAGTGAGCTACTCCATCAAGGTAAAAGCAAAAACCTGCATACACTAGGCCCTGCGTGGAAGGGTTTGAGGACCACTGCTTTAAAGAATGGGGTACACATCTTACAAATTCTGCCAGGGTATGTAAACATATAAGCAGGACTGTATGTATGTACCTGTGTGCAGTTTGAAAGAAGATACTAGTATTACTAACTAAGGTAATCTAAGGTAATCTAAAGTATGTGCTAGCATGATACTTTTATTCAATGTGCTAACCTGAGGGACAAAACTTTACACATTTCTAGCCCTAAGGATCACTTTCATTATTTTGAGTGTACTTAGTAATGTATGTGACCAGTGTACCTTTCATTATAATTTTGTCCCTCAAGTTTCAAGTGTCCCGTTATAGGTTCAGATATCAATGATAAAAATAAGGACCCATATTGATTCTTAGCTCAGCAAGGTTTGAATCCTTTTCGGAACATTCTCATATCTTATTTTCTGAGAGTGTAACTTGAAAAACTACAGACAACATCCAACAAACACAGACAATAGAATGACATAAATCAGTTAATCTGACTGGGTAGATGTACTGTCTCATTGCCAACAATACCCTTTTCCTACCAACATCACTAACTCACCTACTGACCCTCAGTAACACAAGCCATGACAGGGCATCAATCTAAATGTTGGTCAAGGTGTGCCAAGGCATCAGAGACAGAGTGGGATGTGTTCTGTATGCCAGTTTCTTTGAGTGCCAGGTGCAGAAGCACAGCTTTCTCTTCTTCTTTTGTGCCTCAATGATCACTCGTTTCACAGTCACTTTCTTTCTCCCTCACTCTGTCGTTCTTTTTGCTCGCCTCTTGCTCTATCTCGCCTCGTTTCTTTTGTGTCACATCTCTAATTCCCTTTCCCTAGTTGACAGTCACTAGGCAGGCAGAGAATAGGGCAGGAAATCCAGGCCAGTTCTCTGGTGATGGGAGTGGCTTTATCACTGCTCCACATGCACTGGGATTTACTCTGCAGATTCTGGGGCACTGACAGACTGAATTTCTGACTGACTGGCTTTTTGGCCTGCTGGGATAATCAGTCCACTCTGCCAGCTAGTCTAAAAATGTAGGTGGTATGTTTGAGTATTGTAAAAGTACTGACATGAGATCTCAGGAGCAGCCTCTATTCTCAGTTCCTTGGTTAGAAATTCAAGGTGAAAATGAGAAGAAACCCATTTACCCCCGGTTGTGTTTCACCAGTTTCCAGGTGCAACTTATACAAGGCATCTCTATTCTAACTTTGGATAGAGATCCATCTATGTATTTATATCAGTCCCATTCTAACAAGAAAGGAGATGTCATCTACCATATCCTCCTATGAGAAAACATGTAATTGCCATGTGACCTTGAATGCATTCTTGTTCTTGAACGTTATAACAGCTTGAAAAGCATGTCCAGGATGCAGACTGTGCGGATATGTATTGTCTCTGAGTTCAAGAGGAAATGCCCTTGGTTTGGATCAACCCCTCAGTCTCAGAGGATTGGTGGAGCCCCTCTGATCTGACACTCAAATAGCTCATCTATTATGAGGTATATTTTGAATGACTACCGATATGCAGCTATAGGCTAATTTAGTCTTGAAAATGGAGAAGGCTCATGCTCTAGCTTCCCATTAATACATATCTCAGTCTGAATACATTAGCACGTTTAGTGACATTTTCCGTGATAGCAACAATTCATTCATTTAATCTGACAGTTACTGTTGACTCAATTCAAAACTAATCCACCAGTCTGAAAGAAATTCACGTACAGACATACAAACACATGCAACACACACACATATTTTATCTCATTGGAAGCCATTAGCCTCTATTATCTCTTGAAAATAGATAATTTCTGCAAGCCCCTCCTGTGTCTCCATAGCAACCAGCTCTGGTTTGAGTGGGGGAACGGAACACTTCTTTAGCTCTTTCACCACCATCACTAATACATCCTGCCTTATCTGAATGAAAGACATAATATAATGTCAAGCATATCCCAAAAAAGGTTTTACTGCCTTGAGGAAAGATGTGTTGAACTGAAATGGAGATTCTGCATTACATCTTATAGCCACACCTATAATTCTGATTGCCCTGTGTTCTGACGACTGGTTGGCTGTCATGATAATACATTATTGAACATGGGAAAAACATTTTATGTATCTGCATGCAATCTCAAGGAAGTTGACATCTAAAGTTTGACGAGTTGCTGACTAGCATTTCTGTAGTGCAATGATTTGTAGAAGAGCTAGAGTGCCATGCTCTGAAGTTTGGTTTGTGAATCCACTGGGGGATATACTGGGAGAGTCCTCTAGATAAAGTGCCACATTGCAAAAATACTGAACTGACCCTTTAATGTTGGAAATTTGTCATTTGTTTATCAAACCAGATGCTATAATCTTAAATCATTAGTACATATACAGACCTGTGGATGGTTTCTCTGGGGTTTGGGATATAGAGAGAAATAGACCTGCAGCACATTGTTGGCAGCCTAATGGCTATTGATTGTACTGCTACACTAACAACATTAAAACACATAGTCATGTAGAGACTGCATGGCTGTGTTTGATATCCACAGCTGGTTTGTCCTCGTGCGCTGGTTTATCTGGGACAGCCAGGAAGCGAAGACACTCCTCTGAGTGATGATGACAGACAGCGTTGGGAAGGGAAGGAGTGTAACACGGGAGTGTGGTAAGAATGGTTGAAACGTTCAGACAGAAATATGACACTAAGAGCTATAACTCATTCTATTCCCCATGAGCAAAAATAATGGATGTTCTTCTGAATCTTTCTATCTGAACATTTTTGACTAGGCCCGCATTTCTGTGAGGCAGAGGTTAAATTTAACTTCTGCCTCAATTTTTGATGACTTCTTTAAACAGTTGTAGCTATCTAGAGAAACCTAGTCACAACTGAAAATATTGTTTTATGCCAATGTCTTAAATAGCTACAACCTTATAAATGTGATGCGTTTTCATGATCGGTTAGACTCAATGACTTCATTCTCTGCATAAGCCTAACTAGATAATGTTGCCATGACAACGAATACAAGTGTGATCAGGGATTTCTACTGGAGTAGCAGTTTCTGTGTGTCTTCATACTAAATCATGTGTAGTAGAACCACTTCCAGTGTGTTATTGTTGGTTTGACAGCTATTTTAAACATGTTCCACACTGTAAAAACTATACTACTGAATATGTAAAATATTATAAATGTTCCACTAGTCAATCCAATCTTCTACTGATTCTCTCACCAATTGTGGTTACAAACTTGGACACAGGAAGTTGCAGTGTCAGCATTCTGTTGCAGCCTGATAGCTACTGTACTTACTCCCAGCCAACCCTGTTGTTTGTCAGGGAAATAATCTGTTTTCTCATTTGCTAATTGATTGATGGAGCGAATGCGTCAAATGCTTTAAACCTGACATTTCCAAAATGAGGGCCACCCCGAATGCTTTCTTGTTTATCGTGATTTACACTCTCTTCTAGGCAGACATCGATTAACTCAAAACTGAAAGCTCAGTTGGCCTCTGAAACAAGAAATGACCGGGCGTCAAGCATTTTTATTTGGATTCTGCGCTGTTTACAGAAGCGGTTGTAAAGTACTTGACTGTATGCAGAGGTATCGATTATGGAAGTGCCTACGGGCTTCACTGAGTGGCCTACATTATCCTGTGGAATGGGAGTTTCACGGCTGACTAAACGGGGCGATCTATGGTTTACAGTAAGGCTAGATTGTATACTTAGGAACATGGTGGTGAAGGGGGGTAGTGTTGGGGAACGATGTGTGTGCTAAGCGGCATGCTAGGCAATGTTCTAAGTGATGCGGGGAGCGAGGAGAGAAAGTCAGGCAGTTGCAGCAACACGCCTCTCATCATGCGGCACACGGATCAGCATGGGCTGCCATGGCAACCCTCCTCCGGCCCACTGAGGAGCTGTGTGTTGGTGTGCTCGTAATAAGCGTGTTTTTTAAGCATGCACCTGTATGTGTATCGGGAGCTTGGTACAGCTTTATGTGTGCAGAGGACGAAGTGGCTGCATTTCGACCTGTTAAGCAGATTGTTCCCTGTGCTGAGATAAAAGGGGGAAGAATGGACAGTGGGTGTTTGTAGGTTCAAACCTATTGTTAGATTTTCCATCTGAATCCCTCACCGGTGGCCATGTTTAATGGTATCAAATGAGTTAGCGGTGCCAGTGACCCAGGCACAAATACTCACAGGAGGTTCTTACATTTTAATTGAGGGCCTCAGAGCACGATTGCCTTTTTACCATAACAAGGATGGATTGTGAGATTACCACAGAAAAGCTTTTTAAAATTCCAGCACAGTTCAAAATGTAACCAATGAAGTGCATATGAATGAAGTACGCACACATTATCTGTTACCAGTTAAGACAAATAACAGATTCCTTCATCTTCGCTAATCCATGGTTTCAGCTTGCTCGTTTGGCAAAGTCATTTCCATGGCAACAGTGAAAAAGCTTGGCACGTGGTAGAAAATCAAGCTTCTCCAAGTGTAAAGTAGGACTTCCAGACATGAGCGAATGTGTGTGTGTGTGAGAGAGTGGATCTTAGCACTCTGCGATTAGTGCTTTTTGAGGTCAGTTTGGTTTTGGTTAGTTGATGAAAAAATAACAATAATAATCATCTGATACTGGTCCACAACACAGTCTGCTTTCAATTTCTCTTCCCTGCATACTTTGGAATACCTCACAGTCAGGACGCTGCCTGGCTTTCCTCATTAGCCTAGCTCAGTGCCTCCTGACCCACATTAAGCTACATGCAGGGTGATTGGAGCTGGGCACCCCTGTTTGGCCTCGCCCTCCCAAAAGCCCTGCAGGGATTATGCTTTACTAGGGACCTGGGTTTGAGTGGTGGGTCACGGCTCAGTGAAGTGGACACACACAAGGCTCAATGACAGGCCTCTATCACTAGAGTGCCAGTGTAGGTGGCCCAGTAGTGTGTTAGTGATCTAACTTCACCACCCTGTTCCGTTTTGAGTTCTCATCCGGCTGATAGACCTCCAGCGTCGTTCTTGTTTTTCAGACCGACAATTGCAAGGAGTTCATTTCCTCAGGGACACACAGAGTCTCAGATGGGCTCACTGATGCAACCCCGAGTCATTAATGTTCCCCACTATTGCTCTTATTGGAGCTTCTGCATCGTACCGCTTTGCTGCTGACGGTATCACAAAACTGTTCACCGTGCCTTGGTTCAGCTCAATACATGCAAACATTAGTGTAAGATCAGTGCTCTGTTGGAGCAGTGCAGTAGCCTTTTTCATGTATGGATTGAATAAGAGGATAGAGCAGAGATCAGACACTGACAGAGCAGTAGGCTGTACTAGTGGAACCTCACTATAATCCTCAGAGTCACTTAAACACTTTTCAAATTAATCTATAATCTGTTAGTTGAGAGTCCCGACACACAAACCTATGCGTCTCCTCATGACAACATTCTTAAACATCTTTTGATTTAACTAAAGTATAGTATGTGGATAACATCTACACCTATTAATCAAATATATTAAATAATTGTATAATAATGGGAAAAAAATGTAGTATGCAGAGGAAACAGATGACAGTAGCCAAGTAATGCAGCTGTAGTACTGAAGTCAGTTAGCATATCGGTGCTATGGTCCAAGAAATTGCAAGCCCCCCAATCTAGGTTAATTGTGCCCTCTGCTGGATGGACTCTGTCATCGCACCAATATTATTATTATTATTATTGGGCAGCATTACTGAGTTGAGGTGCTAAAAATGTGCACAGTGTTACTTAGGAAAATGCATTGCTGAAATAGGTTGTTTCAAGTAGATGTGGCTTGCTGAGTGAGTGAAGAGTGCTCCACTAAAGTGTTGTTGTAGTGCAGTGGAGTCATTCTGATTTTGAGGTGCATACATTGATACTGCAAAAGACCCTTCATACAGGTTTTTATGACTGGGCTGAAGGGGAATTTCTATTAGGTTCCCATCTCAGTCAAAGCCAATGCTGGATTAATGTATATAAATCTTTTTGTCTAGCAGTGTCAACTAAACATAGAATTGAACTGGAAATAATATGTAGAGGACCCCACAGCTTCATTCTTTTCCCTTTTTAACTAGTCAAGTTTAAAGAGCTGATGCATGTACACACACGCACACAGTCATGTTTATGTATCTAAGTGGGGACTTGAGAAGTAATTTTGACCTAAAAATCCATGTTCCCTATTTCCTAGCCCTTAACCTAATTTTGAACCTAACCTTAACCATACCCTTACCCTAATCCTAACCCTAACCTTAACCTCAGTAACCCACATTTAGTGTCTAAAATGAACTTTTCAATAATGCCTAACCCTAAACCTAACTGACAATGCCTAAACCTAATAGTAACCCCAATTCTACCACTAAGCCCATTAGTACGTTTTTCCCTAAACCTAACCCCTGAGCCATGTATTGCAATTCCCCAAGAGGGGACTTGGAAAATGTCCCCACATGGTAAATTTTGGATGTCTATGTATACATGCAAACACACACACACACACACACACACACACACACACACACACACACACACACACACACACACACACACACACACACACACACACACACACACACACACACTAACAGATAAGGGCCAGAGCCATGAAGGTCAGGACATGAAAGCAACTTCCTGTCAGTCTCTGTCTCCTGTAATGGAGTAAGAGAGTGCACCAGATGTTATGGGTTACCACGTCTGCCTGCGGTGTGCCGATATTATGGTCATTCACACCAGCTGTGGAAATCAGTCATTATACAGATTGCTCATATTCCAGCCGATACCGCTATGTCATTATATCGCAAGTTGTGACCGAAGCAAACATTTAGAAAAGGTTGTTTATAACATACATATCCGGTCAGTAGATAACGGCTGTGTTAGTAGCCACAGCTAATTAAAGGTTACGCTGCTCTGAGGATAGATGACAGCTTGTTTAGCAGCTCTGACCAGTTTGGATAAACAGCTGAAGGCAAGCACAACGTATTTGTATTATTGCCTCATCTGCACCAGATACACTGCAGACAGATTTGTTAAGGCAACAGAAAATAAGTCTTCTGAAGAGGGCTTTCAATTTGAACTGAATGTTTAAAAGGACTTCACGAATATAACAATGGGGTTTTAATGATACTTACTCCATTCAGTAGCAGGTGTGAATGGGGAGGAAAAGGAAGTGTCTGTCTGAGGGGTTAAGAGCAGCAGTGAAACTAAATGACAGTGCATCGTGTCACAGTATAACTACATGATGCAGACAAAGGAAATTCATTATTATAGCAGTCCAATTTAGGCTTTTTGTTAGTTTTCTCTTTGGCTTGAAATCTTCCTGTTGTTGTGTGACTGGTACTAGCTGGTAACAGATCAATATTATCTGGCCCACTGCAACAACTAAAGTGACAGACACAGGTTTACGCAGTGTGTACAGTGTGCTTATTGTACTTGTACAGTATCACACAAAAGTGAGATCCCTCCCATTTTTTTTTTAATATTTGATTATAACTTTTCATGTGACAACACTAAAGAAATAACACATTGCTACAATGTAAAGTAGTCAGTGTACAGCTTGTATAACACTGTAAATTTGCTGTCCCCTCAAAATTACTCAACACACAACCATTAAGGTCTAAACCGCTGGCAAAAAAAAGTGAGTACACCCCTAAGTGAAAATGTCCAAATTGGGCCCAATTAGACATTTTCCCTCCCCGGTGTCATGTGACTGGTTAGTGTTACAAGGTCTCAGGTGTGAATGGGGAGCGGGTGTGTTAAATTTGGTGTTATCTCTAACACACTCATTCATACTGGTCACTGGAAGTTCAACATGGCATCTCATGGCAAAGAGGATCTGAAAAAAAGAATTGTTGCTCTACATAAAGATTGCCTAGGCTATATGAAGATTGCCAAGACCCTAACATTGAGCTGCAGCACAGTGGCCAAGACCATACAGCGGTTTAACAGGACAGGTTCCACTCAGAACAGGCCTTGCCATGGTCAACCAGAAAAGTTGAGTGCATGCGCTCAGCGTAATATCAAGGTTGTCTTTGGGAGATAGATGTATGAGTGCTTCCAGCATTGCTGCAGAGGTCGAAGGGGTGGGGTCAGCCTGTCAGTGCTCAGGCCAAATGCTGCACACTGAATTAAATTGGTCTGCATGGCTGTCATCCCAGAAGGAAGCCTCTTCTAAAGATGATGCACAAGAAAGCCCGCAACCAGTTTGCTGAAGACAAGCTGACTAAGGACATGGATTACTGGAAAAATTTCCTGTGGTCTGATGATACCAAGATAAACATATTTGGTTCAGATGGTGTCAAGCATGTGTGGCGGCAACCAGCTGTGAGGAGAACAAAGACAAGTGTGTCAAGCATGGTGGTGGGAGTGTCATGGTGTGGGCCTGCATGAGTGCTGCCGGCACTGGGGAGCTACAGTTCATTAAGGGAACAGTGAATGCCAACGTGTACTGTGACATACTGAAGCAGAGCATGATCCCCTCCCTTCGGAGACAAGTATTCCAACATGATAACGACCACAAACACACCTCCAAGACAACCACTGCCTTGCTAAAGAAGCTGAGGGTAATGGTGATGGACTGGCCAAGCATGTCTCCAGACTTAAACCCTATTGGGCATCTGTTGGGCATCCTCAAATGGAAAGTGGAGGAGCGCAAGGTCTAACATCCACCAGCTCCATGATGTCATCATGGAGGAGTGGAAGAGGACTCCGGTGGCAACCTGTGAAGCTCTGGTGAAGTCAATGCCCAAGAGGGTTAAGGCAGTGCTGGAAAATAATTTTTTGACATTTTCACTTAGGGGTGTACTCACTTTTGTTGCCAGCAGTTTATACCTTAATGGCTGTGTGTCGAGTTTTTCTGAGGTGACAGCAAACTTACACTGTTATACAAGCTGTACACTCACTACTTACATTGTAGCAAAGTGTCATTTCTTCAGTGTTATCACATGAAAACGTATAATCAAAAATGTACTAAAATGTGAGGGGTGTACTCACTTTTGTGAGATACTGTATATGTAACAAAATATTTTCTGTGTCCACCTAAGTAGTTGCCTTGTAATCATAAGCCATGGATATTCATACACTCACAGGCCACTTAATTTGCCTTCAGATCTGTCTTAAATCTTTGTGGCATAGATTCATCAAGGTGCTGGAAACATTCCTCAGAGATTTTGGTCCATTATTCACATCATAGCATCATGCAGATTTGTCGTCTGCACATCCATGATGCAAATCTCCCGTTCCACTGCAGGTCTGGTGACTGTGGAGGCCATTTGAGTAAATTGAACTCATTGTCATGTTCATGAAACCAGTTTACAATTATGTGAGCTTTGTGACATGGTGCGTTTTCCTGCTGGAAGTAGCCATTAGAAGATGGGTATCCTGTGATCATAAATGGATGGACTTGGTCAGCAACAATACTCAGGTAGGCTGTTCAATTATGCTCAGTTGGTACTTAGGGCTTAACGTGGGAAAACTCCCGAACGTCCCGATGGCCAGTCCGTCCCTGCCCCCACACCATTTCCCCACCACCAGCCTTGAACCGTTGATACAGGCTGGATCAATGCGTTCATGGTGTTTACGCCAAATTCTGAACCTACCATCTGAATGTCGCAGCAGAAACTCATCAGACCAGGCAAAGTTTTTCCAATCTTCTATTTACCAATATTGGTGGGCCCATGCAAATTGTAGCCTTAGTTTCCTGTTAGCTAACAGAAATGGCACCCGGTGTGGTCTACAGCTGCTGTAGCCCATCTGCCTGAAGGTTTAATGGGTTGTGTGTTCAGAGATAGACTTCTGCATACTTTTGTTGTAACAAGTGGTTATTTGAGTTACTGTTGCCTTTCTATCAGCTTGAACCAGTCATTCTCCTCTGACCTCTGTAAACCCTAAAGATGTTTGTTTGGGAAAATCTTAGTATATCAGCACTTACTGAAATACTCAGACCGGCCCGTCTGGCACCAACAACCATGCCATGTTCAACTTAAATCACCTTTCTTTCCAATTCTGATACTTTGTTTGAACTACAGCAGATCATCCATGTCTACATGCCGCATGATTGACTGATTAGATATTTGCTTTAATGAGCCGTTGAAAAGGTCTATCTAATGAAGTTGAGTGTATATAATGCAAATCTGCTAACACCTCCCTTCGCAGTGAGACCTGACAGCCTTTGATGGCACCGTGTTGTGGTCAGCTCTTTTTGATTGTGTATTGGACAATCGGACGTGACACAAAATTGAGAGCGCAATTCATATTGAAGCAATTAGCCTGGAAGGCTCAGACATGTGCTGAGCTGGTCTTCTGTGGGTAGAGAGAAACCTCCCCGGCCCATGAGGCACACCTCCCAGACTGGCTGGACATTCCTCTGATCTGATGACATCACATTAGCCGAGGGGAGGAACCCAAATAACATTTACCAAGGTTGACCCAGCTGGAGGCCCTGTTTAAATGACGTGGTTTTCTGAGTGCTGTGAGTCAGTCATTTCACAGGGCCCCTCTACCCAGCCCATTACTGGATTCACTTTCTACCCGGATTTCACCTATTGAATCACATTTTAAAAATGGCTTCAAAGACATAGGTTACAGAGCAATTTTCATTTAGCTAGTGTGTGTGTTAATGTGTGTGTTGTACTAGTGTAGCAGCATGGCCTGTCCTCACATTGTAAGCGAGCATTCGCCAGAGTTTTTTCTTCCTCCTCCCTGGTGGTCCTCTGACTGAAGGTCAAGCAGGGAGGACATTCATTCAAGCTGGCCTCCTGGAAGCCTGACAGACAACTAGGCGGTGCCTCGTAACGCTCCAGCTGAGAAGGAGGTGGAGCAGAGAAAAAAAGAGTGACAGACCAAAGAGACTGTATAAAGAGCTTGGGTTCTATTGATTAACATACATTCCTCCACTTTTTAAACCTATCCATTGTTGTGTATATCAGTATTACCTAAAAAGTCCCATCCTAACTTCCAGATGAATGTATTATATTACTTGATCATTGTTAATATAATTTTTCTTGTAATAACATAATGTATATATTATCCATAAAACCCTGTAGATGCCAATCGTTTGAGGGTAATTGAACGATTAGTTTATCCAAGTGGCCGTAATGGTAGTGTTGATGATATGATGTGGGTTAGATGCTGTGGTTTTGGAAACAATTGAGCAACAGCTGTTAGCCATCAGGAGAGGCAGAGTAGGAGGGGGTCACTTTTCTTGGGGGGGAGTGTTTCCTAACCGTTCCACAGTCCTTACTGTATGGGGAACAGGGAACGGGAGGTTGCAGCAGGGAAGATTTGAATTTGAATGGAGCGCTGAGCGTTGTTAAAGGCTGGATGGAAGCTTTGGCAAGTCATTTCCGAAATGCTCTTTGATGTCAGAACTGCATGACGATGAGCGGCCACGTGCTAATTGGGAAAGTGCAGCCGATGCGACAGCGCCAGCGGACGGCGCCCTGTGTGAAAAGGACAATCCATTTTCCTCCGGGTCCAAGGTAAGCACTAAGCAAAGATGATAATGGTAACAAGGATCCAAAACCGTCTCAACACTAGTCCATGTAATTGGAGCTCTGTTAATTATCCTGAATACATGGAATGCAAAAAATTTTGTTTGATTAATTACCTTTTTAAATGTAACATTATTTTACCAGATGAATCAGTGAGATTTGATTTAGTTAGTCATGTATTTAGGATTTCCATAAACATTTTAAGTAAAAATAAATCATAATATATCTGAAATTCATACATGATATGCTTTTTATCTAGTCAGCAAAAAAAGAAACTCTGTTCTTTTTCTGGCTAATACAGGCTAACAGTGTTTGACTATAATAGACTAGGTTTCAGACTATACAGTTGAAATAGTGACATGTCCAACAATTCATTCCACAAAAAGTTGCCTACATGGTCAACGGGATCACAAAACTGAGTGATTCAGAGACAAACCTTCACTGATCAAGCAAAGCTCTAGACTTTGGCAGACCCAATTGTCTTGTCAGATAGGGGTCGGCACTTCCTCAGAAGCAGTTATGTGATTGGTTAAAGGACACCCTGCATTTTAGTGGCAGCTGGACCGCAGCTATCTGGGTAATTAAAGATTTGTTGAGCCTTCAGCCGCAGGTATGCATTCCTAACAGTCAAGTTGTCTGCCATCCAAGTTGTTGACACTAGACCAGAGAGATATACATGTGTTGATATGATTGGATAAAGCACTTTGTTTAGTTTAGAGTTGTTCCGCTTAAAGAGTTCTTGACACAGGTCTTGGTCCTGTATATGGACTTATTTAGTTTATCTACCCTGTAATATCTATTGGGTAACATGTCCCGCATGTGTTTTGGTTTGTCAGCTTTGCAAAGCTAGCCATGTTTGCACTGTGTCATGTCAGTAGTTAAAATGGCCTCTTTGAACACTGCTGACCTGGTCCCTGCATCCGGCTGTTAACTTCAACAACTGTTAGTGGGCTGTGGTACACTGGAAAAAACACCTCCAATAACAAGACAAAAAATTTACTGCCAGTGCACTGAAATAATTTAACTTAGCAAGTTCCTTATCTTAGTCAAAAACTCGGTAAATAGTCTATTATTAAGGAAATCATTCCTAAAATAAAAAAAA
>JACXGM010001711.1:34240-52316 GCA_016801145.1 Umbra pygmaea | reverse complement strand
TAACGGAAATCACGGAATTTGGAAAAAATAAAACGGAATTGGCCAAAAAATAACACTAATTTCATAGGGCCCTATATATAGAATATAATTTATTTTGTATCCCACTTTAGGAAAAGCTGGTCTACAACAACAGCACAGAACAAAAATAATGACTGCAGTTATCAGTGTGTAAAAAACTTTCTATATAGCGCGCCTCCGAGCCGTTTGTAAAAACGTGCATATCACATGAAGTATATTTGCTAAAATACAGTAAGCTACTAGTGTGGAATTATTCTACAATATTCACTCATCATGACAGTAAAATAGACCATCCTAAGTCAATCTACTGCAATAATTACTCTCTCAAACTGTAGAAAGAATTCTGGGAACACTTGATTATGTATGAAAAAAGAAATACCGTCAAATACCGTGAAACCGGTAGAATTTTGACAAATACCGTGATATACATTTTTGGTCATACCGCCCAGCCCTATATTCAGGTTCATTCTTTGTTTAATCAGACCAGACAATTTTGTTTCTCATGGTCTGGGAGTCCTTCACATGCCTTTTGGCAAACTCCAGGTGGGCTCTCATGCCATTTACTAAGGAGTGGCTACCATGTGGCATACAGGCCTGATTGGTGAAGTGCTGCAGAGATGGTTTTTCTTCTGAAAGGTTCTTTTCTTTCCACAGAGAAATGCTGGTGCTCTGTCAGAGTGACCATTGGGTTCTTGGTCACCTCCCTGACTAAGGCACTTCTCCCCCAATCACTTAGTTTGGCTGGGCGGCCAGCTCTAGAAAGAGTCCTGGTGGTTCTAAACTTCTTTCAACTACGGATGATGGAGGCCACTATGCTCATTTGGACCTTCAATGCTGCAGATATTTTTCTGTACCCTTCCCCAGACCTGTGCCTCAATACAATCCTGTCTCAGAAGTCTACAGGCAATTAATTGGACTTCATTGCTTGGTTTGTGCTCTGACATGCACTGTTAACTGTGGGACCTTATATAGACAGGTGTGTGCCTTCCCAAATCATGTCCAATTAACTGAATTTACCACAGGTGGACTTCAATCAGGTTGTGGAAACATCTCAAGGATGATCAGTGAAAACAAGATGCACCTGAGCTCAATTTTGAGTGTCATGGCAAAGACTGTAAATACTTATGTACATGTGGTTTTTTAATTTCTTATTTAAAAATAATAATAAATAAAAATGATTTCAAACACACTTCTTTCACATTGTCATTTAATGAATTTAATCCATTTCAGAATAAGAGTGTAACAGAAAATGTGGAAAAAGTGAAGTGTTGTGAATACTTTTCAGATGCACTGTAAATCTTACACAAGACTTAAGTTGTATTTATTCTAAAAAATGTGTAAAATTACATTAAGAAATCCTTGAAATGGAATGCACTTTTTCTATGTACATGTTGGTTGTTTTTTTGGGTACATTTTAATACACCCATAATGTTTTAATTGAGCCTTACAACAGGTACCTTGTTTGGATGGCTCAAATCATATATTGTCACAGAGGGCAGTCACGTGTGCTGCGAAAGAGATGCTCATGTGTTTGAGCCTTGTGTGGGGCATTTGGACATTGAAGAAAGCTAAAGTTTTGGCGACAAGCTGAAGTCATTTTTTAAATGTAGGATAGGCAGTGCACTCCGAGCTAGCCACATCTAATAACAAGGCAAACAGGAGCTGTCAGGTCTTTTTAAAAGACATTAACACACAGACACCTCTCTAGAGCAATTCTACATCATCATTTAATCTCAACCAAAGAGGGACTGAAGAATAATAATATGTTTATTTTTTATAGCACCTTTCAAGAACCCAAGGTCGCTTAAGTATTAAGATAATCTCATCATTTATTGTTAACACAATCTATTGCATTTTAGTCAATGTTAATTTTGAGTATAGAAACCTCTTAATAGATCTGTCATTGTTATTAAAACAATGAGATGTTTCACAAACATGAATATGGAAAGAGAGAACGCTCAACCCATAACCTGATTTTATTAAAGACACAAAGGTACAGTGAGGAATGTGGCAGACATCTTTGTTACCTTGGGAGCAGGCTTGCTACAGGCAGGGGGTTGAAATCTATCATTAATGCCAAAGTACTTGGTAAGCCCATCCCAAGGCTTTTCATGCTCTGCTTGATGTACTCTGATGAGGAAGAAAACTGTGTTATTATCTGTTTAGTTTAAGACGACAGTGTATGTTCAAGCAATATATGGGTGCTAAGCTCTAAAGAGAAAAAAGGGTTCCAAATGGTTCTTCACCTGTCCGCATAGGACATAGCTTTATAGTTTCCGTGAGAATCGTTTTACGTCAACCAACTTCAGTTTCATGTAGAATCCTTTTTGGAAATGGTACTTCATTATTTAATGGTTCTAAATGGCACCTTGCTTGACTCTTCAAAGGGTTCTCCAACAGGGACAACTGATTAACCTTTTTAGATTCTAAATAGCACCTTCTTTTTACAGTGTACTGTATGTTAAAATGTGGACAGGCAGAGCCTAACACAAAAAACAAATACAGTACGAAACAAATTCTATAAATTAAATTGGTTGATGTATCCACGTTTTTACTAGTCAAATTAGGGCGCAGATGGCTCAGTGGTTAGGGAGTCAGACTTGTAGTTGTGTCCTTGGGCAAGGCACTTTACCCTAAGGTGCTCAGGGGGAATGTCCCTTTTTTAATGTAAGTCACTCTGGATAAGAGTGTCAGCTAAAATGACTAAAATGTAAAAATATATGTCTTCCCAGCTACAGTACCTACCGCACCCATCACTAAATATCCACATTTTAGCATTGCTTCATTTTGATTTGGTGA
The DNA here is from genome assembly GCA_016801145.1 of Umbra pygmaea. Classification (NCBI taxonomy): domain Eukaryota; kingdom Metazoa; phylum Chordata; class Actinopteri; order Esociformes; family Umbridae; genus Umbra; species Umbra pygmaea. The sequence goes on along the minus strand of JACXGM010001711.1, from coordinate 49,499 downwards.
AATCTTCTAAGGCCTATGTCAAGGATAAGGTTTTGCTCTGATTCTTCACCCTTATCAGAGTGCACTTGCATCCCATTCCCAGGTCGCAAATCTTCCACCCAAGTTTGCAAATCGAGCTAACTTCTCTTTAGCATTACGAAGTGGCTGGCTTTGTATAGACTGAATGTAATTGACAAGTGTTTGTTTACACAAATTCTATCTTCCATTATCCACTGCCCTCATCCTGAGAAAAGCATAAAAATGACTAAAATACAGTTGAAAAAAACAAGAAACATTGCTCCATTTGGAGCTAAATGTTTGACTGAAAAGATCAGAAGTACTTCAATCAATCAGTCAGCTCACTCCCATAGAATAAAAACATCTGTCACTGAAGGGCAGTGGTTTTTGTGCCAGGTTTATACAGGTTTATACACTGTGCCCAGTAGCTGCGGGTGCAGGATACTTGCACCCTAACTCCCCATTGTGAATGTCTTAAGTAAAATTTGAGGAGGACGTTTTCACCATTCTATAATCCTAGCAAGAAAGATTGCCACGTATAACGCACAGTTTGGGAGATTAAGGACTCAAAATAGAAGACTCTAATAGCAGGGCTCTCCGACCCTGGTCTTGGAGAGCTTCCATCCTATAGGTTCACTCCAACCACACATAACATGGCCTCATTCGGCTTATCAACCAGCTGATTATTAGAATCAGGTGTGCTAAAATAGGGTGGAAGTGAAAACAATCTGGAAAGTAACTCTCCAGGACCAGGGATGGAGATGCTTGCCCTATAGCCCTCATATTAAACTCTGGACCTTGAAACCAGATCCACTCCACTTTTTCATTGCAACCCTCTAATCTGAGACTTATTTTGACCTGGGACACCAGATTAGACCAATTAATGTTGAGGTAAAACAGAAAACCAGCAGGCTCCGGATCCCGTAGGGCTAGAGTTGAATACCACTGCCCTTTAGTAACTAATGGACTACTGTGTAGAGCAGCCTTTCAACTCTGGCCCTCAAAGCCAGTTCAATTCCCTTTTTTCATTGCAACCCTCTAATCTGGGATTTATTTAGACCTGGTACACCAGGTGGGTAGAGTCAATGATAATGTAGAACAGAAAACCAACAGGCTCCGGCCCTCGTAGTGTAAGAGTTAAATAGCCCTGGTAATAGAGCTATTATTTAACAGATTTAATGATGACTTTACTGTTTTTAAAACAAGGAGACCTACATTACCTTTCATTAGATTCCATGTTCTTAGTTCCCAATGTATCATCTGTCAAGTGACACAAACCACAAAAACATTCATGTCTTTCAGGTTTTACTGTGACAAGTCCAGAAAAATTCAACATCACCCGGTGTTAGAGTACATCATCATATTTGTTCATGAACTCATAATGCATAGGGCATTATGGTAAATAACTAAACATCTAAAACAAGTAGCCACCATAGACTAAATATGTTTTGTAGTAACTTTCAATGGAAAATGTATGCAATTACATATTGATTTGTTCAGATTCATTCTAGTTATTGTTATAGCCAGAAGACTATTAAAAAAATTATATTAACAATCAAAATTAAAATGGAAATTCTGTGAAGCCGCATTTGGGAATTTGGACAGTGTGAACCCTCGGGTATTCATAATTCCATTATTTTTTGTGATATTTCGACCACCAGAAAATGCAGTACGTCCTGGTCTTTTACTTTATCGGGGGATACGTGAGTGTATGCAAAAAACGTCAAATTACCTTTCTTATGATGAGGTCTCCTGTGACGTGTCCTTTTGGGGAGCTTCATTGACTTGCTCTGCTCCTTTTTCCTCTGTAGCTCTTTAAATTTCTAAATAACACAACCATTCACATTCATCACATTACTTAAATTTTTATCCATATGATAAAAATAATTGTTAAGATGCCTGAGAATGGCGTGCATTGAAAAACATAGCACTGTAGTTAGCTGTTCATGCAGCCAATTTAAAACTGGCTGATATTAGGACATGGGATTAATTTGAGCAGTTATTTATATAAACTATTTTACTACATGCCGGTTTCACAATTCACAACCTGCCTGTATATTTGATTCGCCTGCTTTCAGCTATCTTGGCAACTGGAACTGGCTAAAAAGCATAACATTAACACGTGACATACTTGCCACTTCTCCTCGGAAATCCCAGGTAAGCAGTCCAAAGACATATCATTTTGTTTTACGGGATGGCTACAATAAGAAATTGTGTTTACACGTTTCTGACAGTTGTCTTTAGGACCAGGCGAAAGTGCAACTGTATGACATGATGTAGATTCTATTTCTTGATTTGAAACAACACTTTGATCCCCTTCGTCATCTGAACTAATTTCTGCATCGCTCAAACCTTTCGGTAAAAGACCGCTATACATGTTTAAAAAAAAAAAATTAAACAGCTATGTATGCTCGACCTCTGACGTGTTAGCCATACTCCAAAACACTATGTTAAAACAATTTACAAAAATACTCCAGGAAACGCAACATTGTAAACATTTTTACTTCCTGGTGGGGAATATGACTCATGTAACAAATCGCTCTGATAGGGTAAAAGCCTATAGCCTCTGCAAATGAAAACTGTTCTGAGCAACCAATCGTAGTCAACTAGGTTTTCATCGCAGGGGGCGTAAACGAAAAAACTGTGCGGAATTCCGATCAACCGATGTTGTTGGGTTGAAAATGAATGTATCCATTAAATACGGATGTTTTAAGTTTTTGGAAGTCCGCTTAAGGTTCACATCCCTTTAGCTGTCCTTGTTCGGTGCGTTTGGGATTATTGTTTGTTGAATCTTCTCAGATTTAACAGAAATCTGGAGTTATAACTATAACCTTAAATATGTTTTTGTATTAGATGTAATCGCATAAATTCTGGTTATGAAAACGTTTATACGAAATATCTTCTCGAAACAAGGTTAATATTCAGCAATGCACTTTTGATGCTCAACAAAGCCAAGGGTACGAATTTTGTAAATCTAATGAGATTTCCCAGTGTTAGAAATAGCAGGAAGTGGTATGTTTTAGCTGGCAGTCTATTATGAAATAATTTAAATCTGTCAGTTATTTATTCCATGCTCTCAGATAGATAGTGGTACACATTCTATTTTGTGACCAATGGTTCGCAATTTATTTGAATAGCTTTGGGCATGACATATCATTAGAATGATTAGCATGCAAATCTTGTATAGCCCGTGGCATTGGCAAAATAAAATCTACCCTTAAATTCTTCATTCAATAAATCACAGCAATCCTTTTGGTTACATATGATTGCCAATAATCTGCATAAATTATGTATATTTCATTACCATATTTATTTTTGACAATGTAGTGTATTATTCTTTAAAATGTATTTCATTGCATGGTCTGAGAAAAATAAACATGTAAAAGTCACCCCTGATGAAAGTGACCCACAGTAGCAAAACTGCAATGCTTCCTAAGTTAATAATTCCTGTACTGTTCCTAAACAATAGAAACGAATATGTGCCTATTTACATGTATATAGCAATTACTTAGTTTGAGGTGTATCACTTGTTGTGGCATCTGTGGCAAAACATTTGGAAATTGTCTCCTTGCAATTAAAGCATTTTTATGTTTATTTTTTCAATTTATGTATATTTTTTATTGTCAGCTAGAATAAAACATTCACACAATCATATTAGCATTACAGATAAAAATGGTATAATCTGAATACTGTATCAAGTATTTCTGTTGAGTCAGTGTTAGATGAAGATATAAATAAAGGGAGAATGACCCTGCACTCTCCTTAAACTTCCAGGATAATTTCTGGCATGCTCTCTAATTTAAAGAAAAAATCTAATATGCATATTGAACTGGGGTGATAGGGCTTACACTATATATTAAAATGTCATCCTGAAATCACAATCTTATCCTTTGAAATATGTTGCCATTAGCTGCTATCACTCACTCAGAATGATTGCTCATTTAATTGCTTATGTGACAACTTAATGTAAATAAACAGGATGAACACTGAATGTAAATGACTGAAGCCAGGGTAACATATTTACCAATACAGTGGCATTAGAAGCTTGAATAATTTTTATTGATTACCAGACTTTGCCTTCTATTTCACAGTTGAATTATTGTCTGTCTTTCATTCTCGCTCCCTATTTCTCTCTCACTCACTCTACTTGGCATGTGCTACAGCTCATTATTTCCATCATTTCTTGGTAATTTGGAACTGGGTGTTTAAAACTTGGAGCCTCTTATTAAGTTTTGGCCATAGTGGATAAGAGGCAGCAGTACTGTAAGTGCAAAGAGATAAACTAATCATCTTAAACCCCTAATTATTAGTATCTTAGTGTGACAGACTGTTTTTGCGAGCTTGCCAAATTGAGCCTCAAATGAGTAAAGGCATATCTGTGGAAGTGGTAATAATTTTAAGTCATCTCGATCTGGCTTGGGGTGGCAGAATTCATTAGTGCAGATTAGCACTGTGTGTACAAAGTAAATGAGATATCTAATAGCAAACGTGGAGGTCCAGGGATTCTAAATTTCCTGCCGAAGATGAGGGATGATATTAAAAGGTGATTATATATATTTTAGCATTCTGAACTAACCGATTTCGATCCCTTTTTATCCCAAATGTTGGACCTACCACCCGTAGCATATTCAGCCACTTTCAAAGTTATATGTAAAGAGACTGCATGGGATGGTAAATAGGAAGTCCAAATCAGATAATGCAGTGATTCCCAACAGGGTAGGAAGAATTGTTTTCTGCATGGATACAGGGGAAGGTAATTATGTGTGTAAGGAGAAGGTTGGGGAAAAATAATAAGATTACAAAGAATAATTTGCTGATATAATTACACCAAAATTGGGTACACACAATCGTCAAATACATGTATTGCTTGACCTGGGTTAGCCAGTGAAATAAATCCTCCTTCTATAGCCTTTGTTAATTTGTTTTTATCATCTCCAAGTGGTGTTTGTGCAGGCAGTTCAATTTGCATGTGTAATTCCACTGTGCAAATTGACAACAAGTAGATAATTCTAGGAAATAGGCTGGTTGCAGGCCTTAGCTATCTTCCCAAGCCTATTCATTTTGAGGAACCGCTGAGGCATGAAACTCATACATCAACTATTTCCTGACAACGCTCCGGCTTATTGTCCCCTAAAATGTCATTACAGCCATTATTTATGAAGCTAATTCATTTATTAAACCATATTTACTCTGATGGAACTTGTCACATTCTATCCATATCCCACACATAGCTTTTGAACAGTGGGAAAAAAGTTTTAAGACATATAACCTACAACTGGTGTTCGTGCCATCTAATATCCTGGATTGATAATGTGATTGTAGACTGTTGTCTTTTTGTAGTTTATGCTCAGATTGAGTATAATATGGTAAGAAACTTGTCTAAATATACAGTGTGCACACTACATCCACAGATGGGGCACACTGTAAAAAAGGCAAATTGCAAACATTGGGTTTACTATATTTTTTAAGTTGAGTGAACACATTTTTTTAGCAAACATGTTTACATGCAATACTTATTTAATCCAACACACTGTTCTATAAATTGACTGAACTGTGAACAGTATAATGACTGAACAAATAATTTTGAGTGGAGTTACTCAAAATATAAAAATGTATGAAAACAAGTTCAGTCAGAAAGGAAAAATGTGTTCAACCCACTTTGAAAATACAGTCCCGTTGACTCAAAATGTTCTCATCTCATCTTCATGAGATTTTGAATGTTTCTAGAATTGTGGGTAATTCAATGTGTAGATTTTAAGATGGTTTAACAATATTTACATTTGATGGAAGAAAAGTACACGTATATATTTTGGTATTATGCGGCTTGGTGTGCCATGAGGTATGATGGAACATGATGAACAGATTTCAGAACCATAACACAAATTGGCATTCAATGATTAAACCATCTATGACTATAGTGCTTTTGCACAGTAGATATTTGCATTCATCTGGTGTCCCAAATCTGAATGTGTCCCTTACTGTAGAAGGGGATTAACAATCAGAAATACTTGGGCCTCCAGGAACAAAGCATTCTGTATTGAAAAATTACTTAATTTTAAAGGACAACTCTGGTGAAAAATGAACCTAGGGGTTAATAACACATTGGTACCAAGTCAACCGTTCTCTGGGATATGTTTTCATGCTAATCGAATGTGCCCAGTTTTAGTGCAAACTGATAATTACCTTATAACGCTAGTTGTGAGGGCATGTATGAAGTAAAGAAAATTGTTACTTTATACCACTAACAAGGTTGAAAATAGCACCACACTTCCACGGTAGCATAATGAGGGTCCCTACATGCAAACCGAAGCATTGAGTACTTTGTATGTGTACAGACAGTTTATTAAAAAATAATTGAAAAGACAGTACCGTTCACATATACAGCCAGGCGCCATCTTCAGAAAACAGACTTGACCAGTCAATCCACAAACACAAACGGTACTTTTGTTTTGAGCCAACTTTGCCACAGGCTTTGAACAGGCCACCTGGCTCATGCCCAGGAGGCAACCTGGTTCCAAACAAACATTAACAAAATGTGCCCCCTAAAGTCTCCTTTATGTTTTGTAACCAGTGGCAGATTCCAAAAGTCTAGGCCTTCTACATAGACTCTCTCTGAGGGACCCTCCCATCTTTATTCCCAGATGAGGGCCCCTCCACGTTAGGGCCGTGTATACCTACTACCTAATCTCCTCCCAGTGTGACACCAGTGTGGAACCGCCCCACCCTGAGAAAATTTGCCTGTGAAAAGTCTCACTCCAGGATGCCCACTCCATGACTCCAACCTCACAAAATTATTGATTGGGATTTCTTCCTTTACTGTCTGTCATGTCAATAACGGTATTCAAGTGAATTAAAACTATGTATTTATTTAAGTAAAATTTTGATTGGTTGCAGGTATACTGTGTCTCTCAGAATTCAGCTTTTCTACAAACATGGAAAGATGTCAACACTTTGCATCCACGCCAATATGGTGCATCGTCATATGCATAAGTTTAGGCACCCCTGACAATTTCCATGATTTTCATATATAAATAATTGGGTGTTTGGATCAGCAATTTCATTTTGATCTGTCAAATAACTGAAGGACAGTAATATTTTAGTAATGAAATTAGTTTTATTGGATGAACAGAAAATGTGCTATATGCAACAAAATGAATTTAGTCAATATTTAGTTGAGCCTCCTTTAGCAGAAATAACAGCCTCTAGACACTTCCTATAGCCTGTTAAGAGTGTCTGGATCCTGGATGAAGGTATTTTGGACCATTCCTCCTTACAAAACATCTCCAGTTCAGTTAGGTTTGATGGTTGCCGAGCATGGACAGCCCGTTTTAAATCACCCCACAGATTGTCAATGATATTCAGGTCTGAGGACTAAGATGGCCATTCCAGAACATTATACTTGTTCCTCTGCATAAATGCCAGAGTAGATTTTGAGCAGTGTTTTGGGTCGTTGTCTTGTTGAAATACCCAGCCCTGGCGTAACTTCAACTTTGTGACTGATTCCTCTACATTATTCTCAAGTATCTGCTGATATTGAGTGGAATCCATGCAACCCTCAACTTCAACAAGGTTCCCAGTACCGGCACTGGCTACACAGCCCATCAGCATGATGAAAGTTCCACCAAATTTTACTGTGTGTAGCAAGTGTTTGTCTTGGAATGCTGTGTTCTTTTGCCGCCATGCATTACACCCCTTGTTATGACCAAATAACTCCATATTTGTTTCGTCAGTCTACAGCATCTTCTTCAACAATGTGCATTTGCATACCTCAAGTGACTCTATTTGTGGTGTGTGTGCAGAAAAGGCTTCTTCCGCATCACTCTCCCGTACAGCTTCTCCTTGTGCAAAGTGCGCTGAATTGTTGAACGATGCACAGTGACACCATCTGCAGCAAGATGATGTTGTAGGTCTTTGGAGGTGGTCTGTGGGCTGTTTTTGACCGTTCTCACCATCCTTCTTTTTTGTCTCACCAAACCTTTACTTGGCCTGCCACTTCTGGAATTAACAAGAACTGTGCCTGTGGTCTCTCATTTCCTCACTATGTTCCTCACAGTGGACACTGACAGCTTAAATCTCTGCAAAAGCTTTTTGTAGCCTTCCCTTAAACCATAACCTTGAACAATCTTAGTTTTCAGGTCATTTCAGAGTTGTTTTGAGGCCGCATGTTGCCACTCTTCAGAGGAGAGTCAAAGAGAACAACAACTTGGAATTGGCCACCTTAAATACGTTTTCTCATGATTTGATGCACCTGTCTATGAAGTTCAATGCTTAGGCCTTGTCCACACGTACACAGGTATTTTTGAAAACTGAGTTTTTCTTCATTCATTTAAAAAAATAATCTTGTCTACACAAGCACGGTTTAAAAAAATCTCTGTTTAGATGAAAATGCTAAAAACGTCTGATCATATGCTGTCAAGAGCATGCCAAATCAACAGGTGACGATATAACCCTAACCGTAAAGCCATGTTGGCCAATCAGAAGACTAAAAAAAGTTTATTACCTATTCTGATAGGTCTCATCCAAAACCTGCAAGGTCTCTGTGTTGTGTGAGCGTAGCGTAGTCATAAGCAGTGACCTGAGTATTATTGCATTCTGAAGCCTGTGATCAGCAATATAATGTGATAACTGTATCGGTATATGTGTTAAAAGCCCTGTTAGCACAGTTATTAACAGCAATATTCTGTCTACATCCACCATTGCACAGACTCTTCTTTAATTATTTTTTTTTGCACAGACTCTCTTCATTTAAACAATGGGGACAGTGTTACACAATCTGACATTAAACAAAGAAGATAACAGTGCACACTCAGACGTCACAAGCCAAAAACTTCACCGTCCACACGACGACAACAGTAAAGTTTCTAAAAAACTTCACACTGGCCGGAGTTTTCAAAAAAGCTTGGTCTCAGTGACATGATACAGCGTTTTCGTGTGGACTAACGGCCTAACCGCATAGAAAAAACTGTGGTTTTGAAAATACCCATGTTCGTGTGGACGGGGCCTTAATAAGCTAACCAAACCAATTGTGTGATCCAATTAATCAGTGCCGGGAAGTTACAGGTATTCAAATCAACAAAATGACAAGGGTGCCTAAACGTATGCACCTGTCTAATTTCATTTTGATGCATATTGCACATTTTCTGTAATTTCACTACCAAAATATTACTGTGTCCATTATTTGATAGATCAAAATCTGCTGATCCAAACACCCAATTATGAAAATCATGGAAATTGTCAGGGGTGCCTAAACTTTTGCATACAACTGTATGTGACAGCATGGACAAGGCTTTGGAGCCTATGGTATTCCATTTAAATCTTCTTAGAGAAAGGGTTGACCTTGGCACATGAGAACTATTGGCTCTATTTCTTTTCTTCGTAGGGTTTAGAGGCAGAAATGTCTAATGTTATAAACCCAGGAGGAGATGGCTTAGTGGTATGTGAAGAGCCCAGCCTCCGCACTGACAACAATAATAAATATATAAACATGACTAAATGGGTAAATCCTATTTTAAGGACTCTGATCTATTCCGTTTTGACAGCCACCTTTCCAAATGAGTGTCTAGTCAATGCTACACACAGGCACCAGATAACTGACGCTAAACACACCTAGCAGCCTAGTCTGTTACTGCTGACTTACGGAACTGTCAGTACAGAAAAGACCAGAGTACATGGCAGTGTAGATAATTTCTAATTGTGAGAGATGAAATAACACATAGTGAGCTGATACGTTTAATGGAGCATGTTCTCTACGGATAATTCCATCATGCCATTCCCCTATACTTTCCTTTAACTCACCTGTCACCCAGGAAGCACTTATCGAAGCAATTCCTTTGAGTTTTGTTTGAACTGTTTTCTAATATTGATTTGGGGACATGACATTTTAATTAATAGCAGCTGTCAGCTGTCATAGGCCATGCTATTGGTTTGCATATGAGGAAGATCAGTGGAGAAAAGGAGATCAGGATAAAAGCCTTTAGTGTGAAACGCTGGTAAAAGACGATGCTGCACATGGAAAGACACATTGATTAACTATTTAACGGGGGTGGTACATGACCATCTGTCTTTCTGTCTGCCTGTATACTGCTCTCTCCCTCCATCCGCTTGAATATCTGCTAGCCAGAGTTAATTGTTGGGCTAAAGACACAGAGACCTATCTAACGAGCTGTTGTTTTTTTTCTCCACAAGTTGCAGTTAATGTCTGTTTAAGCAATGAACTTGGCGAGTATGAAGAGGGAGAGAAGTGAGAGAGGGTTCATATGAAATGAGGTAACTTTGCAGCACTCCATTGAACAGCAATAAGCTTTGTGGGCTTAGCCAGCATAAACACATTAAACAGATGAGATTCATCAGCACTCTAGTGTCAAATCCATAATGCCCACAGGCCAATCTCAATACCAGCCAACTGCAGATCAGGGCTCTCCTCAATATTCAGGCAGGCTGCCATTAATTGTGCAGGAAGCTAGGCAAAGAATGAGATTTGTTTGGTGATCAACTCAATCATACAGTAAAAAGTATGCCATTTTTAATGCTAGTCCTGACATTCCTTCAAATGTGTGTGAAGTTACATGCTATCATGACATTTTCATTACCGAACACTGGTTTTGGGCACATTGTCATCTGCTAAGAGTGGAAAAATCCTACAGAAATTAAATTCAAGCAAACTGTCAGCAATATATCAGCATTCTAAGTTACTGTGGTTCCATTTTTTAATTGTATTTATTTACCATCTAGTCTACGACATGCGGGCCATTGCCGATTTTACATTAGGGGCAAGTGGGGCTGTGCCCCACCAGATGGGTTTGTTAAGCAAATATTATTGTTAATAACTAAATTGAGTGCCAGTAAGATATTATTTAATCTAATTAAATGTTACAAAATTTACAGAAAATTGTTGCTGAATCTGTATTTTTCATCCATTTTTGGATGAACTATGTGCATGCCTAGTTGTTATTTATTGTATCAATGCATGCCTCACTGGCTAAGCATATAGGGGTTGTTGATGATGCTATTATGTGGAATATAATGGCAATGTGCATCTGGTTTGAAATTACAAATATGATATGGCTCGAAATGTTCCTCGGCTTTTCGGTTTTCCTCAAGCCTATGGGTGTGCTTGGCAGCATCCATTTTCCCTTCAATCCTGAACAATAGCCCAGTCCCCACCCAAGAGAAATACCCCCATAACATAATGACGCTACCACCATGCTTCACAGTAGGTGTAGTGTGCCCTGTTTTGGTTTGTCTAATCTGACCATACAACCTTTTGCAACATGGCATTAGAATCTTCCAAGTGTTTTTTTGCAAAGCACAAACAAGACTCTATGTGGCCCTTTTCAGAAGAGGCTTCTTTCTTGTCCAACCTGCCATATAGGCCAGCTTTGTGTAGCTTCGGAGATTGTTGTCACATGCATAGAGTGACCAATCTCAGCCACAAGGACTTGTACAGTAAGTCCTTCAAAGTTGCCTCTTGGTAGCTCCCCTGATCAATATTCTCCTGGCTTGGTCATTCAGTTTGGAGGGACGGCCCGATCGAGTTAAGTTGTATGCTTTTCACTTCTAAATAATGCTCTGAACGGTACTCAGAGGGATAGTTAACGCTTTTTTAATCTTTTTGTATCCTTCACCTTACTTGTGCTTTTCCAAGTTTGTGCTGGACTTTTGAAAGCACCTTTCCAATCATGGTGTATTTGCTGTAATTGCATTGTTGCTCATCATGGAACAGCCAGTTTTTTTATTAAAAAATAAAAACCACTACAATTGATGTCAGGTGGGGGGCAATTAGCATGGTGTAAGGAGCTGATCACTTATCCAAACCAGATATTTCACTATTACATTTTTTATAATTGTTGAGAATTTAGGCAAAATATTCACTTTAATGTCAAGGGCTCGCAAAAGTTAGATTACATTTATTTTATTTTCCAGGGTGTAATGTGAGGTAAGCATTTTGACAGAATAATTATGATTTTCTATACGTTAGACACACATTCTTGTGGTTAAGGTTTTTTGTAAGGTTAAGTTTAGGCCTGCTATGAGTGAATAGTTTGGGTCGTGGCAAAAATAAAGCACCATTGGATTCAAAATGATGCCACTTACCGATCACAGCACAGTACATTCCAGCCATTGACAACCTTTCAAAAAAGTACAAGCCATGCACAGTAAAACACATTTGTATATTTGCTTATGTTCAACACATAATCTTTAATTAGTTTAATCTTTAAACTGCACAGCAGGAACAGTTTATACCCTGATATAAAAACACATTTGAATAGAAATATTTTTCCTCTGAGGGACTGTAAGTTAAATGCTTCAACTTTATTTCACCATCTGTTTGCCACATTTCCTTCCAAATCATTATAGGCCTAGCCTTTTGGATAGTTTCACTGGAGGCAGCCAGATCAGCATGAAATTAAGCTCTGTTTGAATCTTTACATGGTCCAATCAGATTGGCTGAGATCTAATCATCGGATGCCTGCCCTACCGAAGTCCCCTCTGATGAGATTGATTACATATTCATAGGTTCACGTACATGGTTGATTATAACAGCTAGGATAGAAGGTACAACCTTTCTTCCATGTATCCTTTTTTTCACATTTCCTTATGTGAAAATAAAGATTGATATTGGCCCTCATTGAGTCTGCAAGCAGATGAACAAAGGGGAGGAGTGCCCATATGAAATTCTGGAGAAATGCGATATGAACAAAGCATCCAGTCTTCAGTTGGTTTACTCCTAGACCCTCTGATGTTTAAATGAGTAAAACAGTCCCATTCATTTATCCCTAGCCGCTTAATGTGTCTTTTACAGCAGAGAGAATGTTGCGTTTTGCTGCTAATTTGTTTCTATGGCCCCGCAATCATCCCATTACCTTGCCTGACATAAAATAATGCCTTTGAATAATGGGAAATATTACCTGATAAATTAATTTGCATGATAGCATCTGGGGTAAGAAGCTTAAATGCCATCTTAAATTACATGCAGGCACTGGGAAACTTTCAACTTGTCTCATTTGCATAAGAGGAACACTGAGTGGAGCCTTGCTTCTGTCAGAGAGGCCGGCACACTCCCAGCGAAGGCTTCTTGATGAAATCATTGTATAAATTATAAATCACATAATTACTGAGCAGAATTTTTTTTCCAAAATCTTTTTTTTTCCATGGCAGACTATATAATTTTCTACTGTTTGGTCATACTTGGTGAATACTGCCTACATGTAAGCTGTTACCAGAGGCACTCAAATCTTTGTTGTTAGTTTCATTACTGTGTCACAAGGAGTGCATCTTTGTCTACCAGAAGAGGATTTGAGCTCTGAAAGTTGATTAGCCGAAAGCTGTGGTATAAAAACCTGTTTACTATGTGTATGACATCATACATTTTTCCTGTTTTAATTTAGTTCCTGACTGGATGATGATAGGAATTATGCATGTGAAATGTGATATATTAAGAATACTAAATGGTGCTGTATCGGCTGTGAACTGTGGTATATCAGCAGTTAAGCTTACTACTGTAATTAGAGTACATTTTGGTACTAGCATTGTGATTTTGTCACTGAGGGTCATAATCAATGTAAAGCTTATACTGCACAAAATTTGATAGCTGAAAAGTTTAGCAAATTCATTTAAATGTTATTTCTTTAAAATAGAAGGACCCCTGCACAGTTTACTCCACTATTCTTTTAAACTTAATTTATTTAGTTTCTATTAATACAATGATTAGTATGACACTTTGTTCCATTTTCAATAAATGTGTAATGTCAAAGATGCCCGTTTTAATTGACTAAATGGAGGGAAAGTCAATTTACACAGTGGAAATTAAAAATGTGTGGCTGACTGATTACATCCCTTTAATTTTGGTAAATGAAAAATGTTGATGTCATTAAAATACCTTATTGCTGGAAAAAGACGCTATGACAATAGGCTTTTGTGTGTATAGGAAGGTGACTTCGTTCAGCTAGGAAATCACTATAATATCATAATGTCCTACGTGAACTTTCAAATTGTGAAACCTTGTGAAGTTTATGAATGCAAATGTTGTCCCACTAAGTAATTACTTGAGTTCCTCAACTTCTGATCTATATTAGATTTCATCAAACATAAATTGAGGCACTTATTTCACATTATATTGAGATAGACAAATCTTTTCACAATATGTAAATGTTTTGCAGCAAATATATGCTAAAATCACACCTCATAGCTCTTGAACTGCACTACTCTATTTGCAACTGGATTCTGAACTTCCTGTCACCCTCAGGTGGTGACATCACCTCATCACAATGATCATCAACATGGGGGCCCCACAAGGCTGCATAATCAGCTCCCTGCTGTACTATTTGTATAACCACACTATAAAAAATACTTTTTACTAAGCTTCCATTTAATGACATGACAGCCATATTGAAGGCCTGCTGTATTTCCAATGATCAACATGTAGGCCTACTGTATATCCAATCATCAACATGTAGGCCTGCTGTTTATCCAATAATCAATGGATATACAGTAGGCCTACATATACATATTCAATCATCAACAGGTAGGCCTACTGTAATTCCAATCATCATCATGTAGCCCTACTGTATATCCAATCATCATTGTATATAGAGTAGCCCTACATATAAATATCCAGTCATCAACATGTATGCCTACTGTATTTCCAATTAACATGTAGGCCTGCTGTATATCCAATCATCATGTAGGCCTGCTGTATAACCCATTATCAACATGTAGGCCTGCTGTATATCCAATCATCGACATGTAGGTTTTCTGCATATCCAATCATCAACATGTAGGCCTAATGTATTTCCAATCATCAACATGTAGGCCTGCTGTATATCCAATGATCAATGGATATACAGTAGGCCTTATCAGGTATTTCTCAAGAAATTAGCATATTGTGATGAAGTTCATTAGTTTCCATAATATAATGATAAAAATTTAACTTTCATATATTTTAGAATTATTGCACACCAACTGAAATATTTCAGGTCATTTATTGTTTTAATACTGATGATTTTGGCATACAGCTCATGAAAACCCAAAATTCCTATCTCAAAGAATTAGCATATTTCATCAGACCAATAAAAGAAGTGTTTGTAATACAAAAAAAAGAAAAAGTCAACCTTCAAATAATTATGTTCAGTTATGCACTCAATACTTGGTCGGGAATCCTTTTGCAGAAATGACTGCTTCAATGCGGCGTGGCATGGAGGCAATCAGCCTGTGGCACTGCTGAGGTGTGATGGAGGCCCAGGATGCTTCGATAGCGGCCTTA